>MU266647.1:0-27011 GCA_021014945.1 Leucogyrophana mollusca | reverse complement strand
CAGGCATGTTTCCTTTTTGGGAATTTGGCCCCCAGACCAGGCGCTGAACTCTCGATCTCGGCGTCCACTGCCAGGGCTCTGTTGGTGAAATCTCGCGCCACCTCTTTTCTTCATCGTTGAAGCTATCCTCTATTTTATAGTTTAACCACTATAATGGAGGCACTGCCTCTATTCTTTGGTTATTAAATTTTTGCCGCCCTTGTTCCTTCGAGCTCTGCTTGCAACTTGGAGGACGCGATGACCTTGCCATTGCACTATCGGCTTGTGTCGTCGGGGGATTTTTTTTTATGGGTTCATCTCTCTTTGTTGTGTCGCTACTTCATGGTCCCTAGATCATGCATGGGGCTTAACAAACGAAAATGATGCCGTTATTAATTTGCATTAATACTTAGCAAATACTACCATTGGATCAAAAATTCAGTGAGATCTTGAATTAAACACCCATGAGATTATCTTAACCCTGGCATTGAATGTGCAAGTGCACCAAGATTCTGGCTGCATAAGTATGTACTATTTATATTTTTTAGAGTGTTGAGCTCTGTGGTAAAGCTGCAGCAGCAAGTTTGCAAAACTTTGTCGCACACTGTCACAGCGTGAATGGCAGGCGCTGGGAGTTGCTGTAGACGATTTGGTAGGGAGCGTGATTTCCTCTTTGAGTCGGTCAGTCACTCTCGCACAAGAAATCTTGGATATGACAACAATGCTGCCCTCCCTCACCTCGCAAAATTAAGTGGCAGAAGTAGTGTTTGAAGGTGAATGCCTCATGATCACTTTGACGGCGGTTCGAGAGCATCGCTCAATCTGCGGGGCTGGGGTCAGGTTTGTGGGGTCACAGTCCGGTTTGCAGTCGTCTGAGGATCTCATTTAAAGGTGCTTGCTTTTTGAACATTCTGTCGCTACATGTTGCCCTCAGAACGCAGTGTCGCGCCGAGAACTCCAGAGCCCACTAACTTACAGATACCGAAAACGGACGTTCATGACACTCACGCTACTCGAGAGGAACTGAGTGATGCCTACCACCGGAAATCCGACGGCACGGTTTGCTTGTGCGCGAACTCGCATAGTCAGCCGGTAGTCCTCAACCGCAGCATCTTCGTCTGGACCAAGGTCTGGATGCCGCAGACGTGATCGAAGTTTCGTCATATCTTCCTCGTTTTTCCTCTTTCCACACGGGGAGGCACCCAGGTTAGCCACGAAACCGTTCACTCATCCGTCTCGCGAGGTTCTCTGGATGGAGAGCACCTCAGAACCATTCTTACGTTTCAACAATCTTCAGTCACTAGAGTTACGCCGTTTGCACATGGGTGGTGAGCTAGGGATCTACACGGTGCTTCAGTCCAGCATGCTCGCCATGTGCGCTGAAGGCACCTGCAGTGTTTGAAATAGACTGTAGTCACCGGGCGGCGGCCTATCTTAACGATATTCTGCGCATTCCGTCGGTTCACAATGTACAAATCGGTTCACGGCATACTGACCACTGTTGGCTGGCGAGAGGCATTCGGGAGACGCGCGTGGACCTGCTAGTGTTCCACTGTAGGCGGACCAGGGTTTCGAATGAAGGTAGTCATTCCTTCTCAACTATAACTAATGACCAAATTGAAGGTGGAGGCCACAGTGGGGTGCGCTCCACGATCATGATGATTTCCACAGAATCTCGGTTTACTGAGCGCAGAGCACGTCCTACGACGAGTGATCATGATTACTTGAAGTCCGATGTGCTAGATTGCGTTCCCTGGAATTTCCGCGTCACATCTGCAATGAGGTATGCCCATATGATGTACATGAACTGATTACTGGCCTTCTGTCATTTCGATCGGAATCAGGCTCCCCAACAACACACCTTATAGAATATCCTACTCATACACATCGCACCCGTACTGTACACAACCCTCCCGCGTGAAGGTGATGATATGGTCTGTTACCAAGTCAACATTCAGAGCGCAGCCTCAACACAACGAAACAAGCCTTACCTCCCAACGTCCTGGTCGTGAATCCCACCTCGCAGTAGCAGCTAATTCACCTCATCAGGGGCGCATGACGTCGAAGTCGACACAATACTCACTAGTAATCTATTCGTGCGCGGTGCCGATCAGCATATTACACAGGGACACGAAACCTGGTCTACTTACAAAGCCACTTCCGCTTGAAGACCTCGATTTCGTGCATTCCCCTCGGGCCAGACATGACAGATGGATATTCGGCCCTGAGGGCGGGTATTATAACGCTGTCGAAACGGTCTAGGAAACGTCGACGCCATTCACGGAGAGTGCGTGCGTAATGAGGGCCGATATTCGATATAGAATCCACAATGAGCCGGCCAGATGACCCCTTTTCCATCGCTTGCAAGAGGTGCGTGACAGTGGGCAAAAAGCCACCCGGGAATACTGGGTGATGAAGTGTCAGTACGAGGGACCGAACGACGCGTACATGTGCGTACTCTAGAGGGGTACGATGAGAACCAGCGATCACACATGATAGACGGGGCTTACCCATTTCCTGATAAAGTCTATTTCTTGACGGTACCGATCGTAACCTATTATATCGTATGAGTTTCAAGTCCGTAGATCGACAGGTGACACTTACGTGGCTCTGGAATGGTGATAACTTGCACCACACCCACACCAACGTCCGGCTTCAAAGCCCAATCAACTACACCCCAATATTCCTCTAGGAACTCGGCCCCAACAGCTTCGATCATCTCAATGCTAATGACTCGGTCGAAACGCCCTTTCCAAACATCAGGCATCGCACGATAGTCCATCAAGTGCACAGTAATTCTCTCTTCAAGCCCGGCCGCCTTTATACGGGACTGGGCCATGGATTGTTGACGCACGGAGAGCGTGAGGGTGTCGACGGTTGTTCCCGCAAAGCTCTGCGCAATGAGGATCGCCATGGAGCCCCATCCGGATCCAATTTCAAGGACGCGTTGATTGGAGGACAGGCGCGCTTTAGCGACGATGTGTCGCAATTTACGCATTTGGGCATCATGGAGCTCGTCTTTAGGTGTCTGGGTGGGTGGGGGAGGGGGGTACCAGTGAATGGCTGAGTCCAGGCTTCGCGATGAAGGTGAACGAAGGCGCAAAAGACGCTGACCACCGCTCCAGGCGTGTTGGTTCCCGTGCAAGCCCCTGAGGTCACCGTCAAGGGTATCAAAGATGGCGCATGAATATGTCATGTCTTCGGAGAGAAACCCTTGTGGAGATGGCTTCAGCGACGGAGAGGGATCACGCAATGATCATACCTGCAAACATTTCATTTGAGATATCGTAATGCGCCGAAATGTTTGACTGCGAGTTGCCAATGTTGTTGAGGAATCGGTACGAAGTGAGCTTTTGGGGTAGAGTAAACAGATAGGAAGTCATAGAATCCATATTTGACAAGTTTTTGCGGTTGAGAAGGAATATCTGTTCAGTATTTGGCGGTCGGTCGGGATATATGCCATGTGATAATATGCGTACGAACCTCAAATAGTGCGACGAGGTCGTCGCATTCCACGTCGCCGTACATATACGCCTCGGAAAAGCCGAGGTCACCCATAGCGCATAACCTCACCCAGAACACGTCGTTTACTACGCGTAATTCTGCGCGAAGATCATCTCTTGCGTTTGAAACCTCAGAACCTGGCAATGGGAACTCGTATATATTCGAGTAGGTCAGTACCCGGAGGTGACCAACATCTATCCTCTGCATCAGGCTGGTCAAAAACAGCATAATTTAGTTCCGCGGGCAAAGATGAAAATAATTATACGGACGTCAATGCAGCCTTTTCTGCCAACCTAGTCAGCGGGGACCATGCTGCACCGAACGCTCTGTCGCGGATATTGTTCCACGCGCTGTCGGCTAGAGCAACTAGCGAAGACGAATGCTTGGATGGAGTGTCCAGGAGCTGTTTAGACATTGCCGCGGGACGACTGGAAGGGAGCGGGGATGGGGATGGGGCCAAGGCTTTCTGACCCACTTTATACTTTGGCCGGGTGACTTGCGAAATATAAGTGACATGCCAGGTAATATTATTATGAGCCACAATATCCTCAATCTCAACCGCGTATCGAGCATTTGCGAATTCTGGATCTGCCGCTCTTGAGTACGATTTCTTGCAGCGTGGAAGTTGAAGGTTCGTAAGGACGCGATTGTGATATTGGGAGGATGTATGGTTGCTAAATTAGCTCTGCCCACAGGCTCCGCCAGCGCTTAGCTTTCTATGCCGGCATTCTCTCTCTATTCTGAGTCCTTGTCTCTAATCTGAGCAACGTTATATGGCTGGGATGTCGACTTTCAAGCCAGACCGTTCTTTGCTGAACCCCAAGTTTGAGGGCTACAAGCTGGATTTGATCGCGCAAGAGGATGCAGTGGTACGCTTCAACCTCGAACACAAACCAACTCAATCGACTGCTTCTGGAAGGTCTCCACTGTCCTTCCAAGAGGTTCAGAGCCGCATTACGCACAATCACCTTGTAATTGCTGGTGAGGGAAGACGAGGCCTCTATATCGATGCAGAGCACAAAGTCATTGTGCTTGATCTTGCAGAGGTGAGTTCCTTTTAGCTTTAGATCGACTCGGGATGCGCTGAATCTCCGCTCATGCATGGCCCAAGTAGGACAGGCAAGAACCTTCCTTCAGAGTCGTGTATGAGCTTCCGAGAGTGATAAACAGTCCCGATGTGGATTCCGTCCATCATGAGTATCCTTCTGCCTCATTTCTGGATCCAAACGTCGCTTTCGTTGCCGACGGGCAAGGAGCCTTATACGTTCTCGGCATACCCGAAAATGGCCTCGCCAACCTCCTCGGGTGCTACGAATTGACGGACCCTTCTAGCACCTCACCGAGTACATCCATCCCCTTCCGCATTCACAATTCCGCCAAGACATCTCAATCGTATGCAGCTGTCCTCTTATCATCACGACACTATCACGACGCGGGAGCGGACTCATCAGCTACGAGCTCGCGCAGAGTTGCAGGAAAGACCCTTTCAGAGTTCGATGTGTGGGCTGCGCAGCTCACCTTGCCATTCACGAAGACACAAAATGACGTTGGAGGGCTGGATATTATCTGGCGAAGACGCGGAGAAGACGTCCCTATCTTCGCCACCTACGACGACTCGAGAAACTGTTATCTTCTCATCGGTAGTTCTACGTATCGCAGTGTTAGCGCCCCAGTTGCCCCCTCCTACGAGCCATCTCCCGACGAAGTCGCCCCAATTCCGCGTCTCGACGAGAACCTGAATGTGGGCGCTGCTCTGCCCCTGAAACCACCTCCCTATTCCTGGACGCAAACTTCAGACTCGGTCACGGTCGCATTCCCCCTCCCAGCGACAACTCCCAAATCTCACATCAAAGTCTCATTTTCGCAGAGAACGCTGACAGTCCACGTCCAGGGCACACCCTCCGCAGATTCCGCCAACCTACCCCACTATTCGCTCAAGCAACTATGGGACGGCATCCAGCCTTCGAGCAGTTTCTGGACGTGGGACCGTGAGGGTGGACATTCTTTTGGTTTGCTCACTCTGCATTTGGACAAGCAGAATGAAAACACGAGGTGGATGCAGGTGTTCACCACGTCTGCATCCGGAGACGATGTAGAAGTCCCAGAGACGCTCGACCCCTCCGAGCTCTACGCTATACGGGAGTCCCTGGAGAAATACACCGCAGCTCTACGAGATGGTGAAGATGCAAGCGGCCTTGGCTTAGGTCGCGGCGTACCCGCGCTTGCACAGGGCGAGATGGACGAAGAAGTCGATTCGTCCATTGGGAGAGCAGCTTTCTTCACATGGGTAGGTGAAGAGGGGGGAACGCCAGCGTGGGCCAGTCATCCTGATTCGCCCTTCAACTTACTCTCCGTGGATCTTCCGGGTTCCGGCTTCGACACGTCTCTAGTGGTGAAGAATGGGATCGACGGGACTCTATTCTCGCTGGGGGCGGCAACCATCAAAGACAGCCCCGCAACTTGGACGCATTCCGCCACGTATTCAGCGCTGGCCTTTGTGCTGGCCTCCAAACGTGACACACGATTCACTTACCACGTTTCATCAAACGCTGTTCTCGCTTTTGAGAATGGCGCTCAGGATCGCGGAGGAAACGTGTACCTATATCGCGGTACTCGTGCCAATCAGCTGTGGGCAAAGCAAAGTGTGCTGAAAGTAGGGGATGGGGCTGCTGGGTCATTGTTGGGTGTTGGGGCAGTCAAAAATCCACAGGGGAAGCATACACTCGTGTGCCTGTGTGAAAACGAACTGGTCGTGATGTACGATATCGTTTGAGTTGAACTGGAGCGCATATAAAAGTTTCAACCTGCCTAACCAAAATCCATTGTCGGAGTGGCCAAAAGACTTCTCTGTATCGTTCCAATTTTATCTATGTCACCCCGAAGGGACAATGGTGTCCAAGTCGAGGAGATTCCCGGGTATATAAAACGTAATGCGGAAATTTACTGAAAGGGACAAACAGAACCTAGGAAAGACCAGACGGCGGAGGTCTAACGTGCAAGATGACGCGCGGTAACTTCTTTGCTTTCCCGTCCGATTCCTGGCTAACGCTCGCAGTAACTCCTACCTCCTTGTCCTCGCTATAGCTCTCGGTCAGGCTCGAGCTCGTGGCATCACTTTCCGATGGACTATCGGGTATAACGTCTACTTGCTGCTGCGACGGAGGCGTGCTACCTTTCGGAGCACCCTTGGTTTTCCGCTTTACCTCTGGCGACACCGAGGGGGTAGTGTTCGCGGTGCTTGTCTGGCTGGACGGCTTTTTTCGCTCACGGAGCGTCATCGTGGTCAGAGGGACCCAGCAGTTCCTGGGAAAGGGAGGAGCAGCACCCCGAGCGGAACTGGTATCGAGGGACGTGAAAAGTGCAGAGGCACGCATGAGCCATGGTTCGTTGGGGCTAGAAAGAGACTGTCGGCCTCCTTTGCGTGACTTTGTTGCTTTTTCAAGCTTGGGGTGGAGAGTCAGTGACAAGTACGAGCTTGGGACGAGGGCTAGGGCAGAGGCCCTACCTTGGTGAGGTTCTCAACGTCCCACCACGTCTCGTCAACCTCGGCGCCTAGCTTATGCACGTCCACCAACCCACACAGGTGTGCCATAGTACCGCTCGTCAGAGCACGGTCACTGTACCCGCCTTCTAGGATGCTGACTAACCTCCCGAGCGCATAACGGTCCGCAAGTGCACAGGTGTCCTGGGTGAACCGGCGGTAGAACGACGTGGGTACTTTGCGATTGTGTCTCGACATCGACGGGTATTCGTGCTCACATGCATCGAAACCGCAACTTTATCCGTCGAGTATATGATTGGTATGTTAGCACATAAGATAACACGAAACTGGAGCTTACCTTATAAAAATCATTACGTCGTCACCGGGGCCACCAGTGCCGTCGAGGAAGTCCTTAGCTTTGGATAACAACTTGGAATACCGGTCCTTGTACAGCACGTCCCAGAAATGATCATCAGAGTCATAGGTCTGCAGGTGTATATTCTCAATATGCTGTCCGTGTGACCCATGTATCGACGTTGACGCGGCTTGTACGAACGCCGGCTTTCCATCCTGTAAAAGGCAGTTGATAGAGTTGAGGAGCAGGTGTCAGGCAGTGACTGACCTCGCATGGATATGAGAGTATGTCATGAATCGATCCATAATAGATTTCAGGCCCCCTTTGCTTGACTGGTTCTCCCGGCGTTTGCTCTGTCTCAAGGGTCTGTCGGTAAGTTTCCTCGTTGATTTGCCATATAATAGACTGCGTTCCATTCCCTGACGGTGTTTCTATGGTTAATTTGTTTATCAATAGGAAAGGGCGGCTTTACCATGGTGAAGATCGATATCAAGGATTACGATACGCCGTATACCATGCTTCAAATGAGCTGAGGGGAGGATAATGCAATGTATCAGATGCGTACTTCGAGATGCAAGTTACACCCTTACCATGGGCAGCACCGATGGCCACATTGTTTACGAAACAGAAGCCAGATGGCGTGTCCTCGCCACAGTGGTGACCGGGAGGCCTCACAGCAACAAATGCGCGCTCTGAGTGGGTATCTTGTTTCAGTGCGGGCTGTCTTGTACCCGCGATTACGGCGTCCACGGCTTCGCATACCGCACCAACAGCACCCTGAATGGCATCGATGGAACCAGGGCATACTGTTCGTCACACGTAAAACAGGTCAAACCCGTTTGATCTGCCTAGCTAAGGAGGCACTCACAATACAAGTCGAGTGGGGGGAGCCCATCTGGTATCTCAGTTCCATTCTTCGATATGTTAATTTGACTATCCCTGCACCACGCGGAGAGGTTCTCAAGGTAAACATCTCCGTCGACGTCCCCGTGGATGTACTTTACAGCCTCGTGCTTCAGAAGATCGACGGATGCGGTACTTTGGGTGACAGCAATGGTGGGGACGCGGATTTCGGTGATGGCGGCATCGGGTGCGAGGGCCAAGCGCTCAAGGGCAGCAGCCAAGTCGTCCTCTGCAGGTTCTGCGGATGCCTTAGGTGCACCGGCCACTGCATCCTCGATCCGTGCGATGGCTGCAGCTATGCCTACTTTTACCGCACGTAGTCGCTCAGGGCGCTCGACGATCCCGGAGTTGTCTCGTGAGCGAATGTACTGGTGTTTTAAACAGTCGTCCTGAAGATATATTGTTATCTTCTTGGGTTGGTCCAGGGCAAGAGATGTGTCCGGGTGGCTCTCGAGCTTTGCTACTGCAACAGGGACACCGCGGGGAAGTGTCTCTGAGCTACCAGAATCCAAATGGATAGGGTCCATTGCAAACCTGTGGACCTCACGATGTAAGTTGATGATACTAATACTACGCAGCCCAAGTCGTTCATCTACTTACACTGACCCGAACCAAATACTAAGTCACTGATGCAGATGGTGATGGGGAGCGCGTTATTTACATTTGTTTGTGGAATAGGAATGAGAGGCTGTTGTAAAGAGTATATAAGGTCGCGGTGTATGATACTGAGGTTCGGGGATGGGAATCGTGAACCGTCAATCTCGACAGATGCTACAACTGGAAGCTTGAAGCTTTGTGATGGTGACAACAACAGTACAGACCAGATAGATATAGAGGAGCACGAGATAGCCCAAATGACAAACCTGGCGCGGTCCAGGTAGAGAAAAGAAGAAGAGGCGGCAAGAATCGGATGGAAAATTACGCGGAAAAAGGAGGGGGAAAAAGAAAATCGGTAGTTGTGTGCAAAGACGTCCACCTGCGAGTACTACGTCTTTAGAGGGTCTTCGCTAGCGTCCATGAGCCCGTCCGCTTTTACTGAAGGCTCTGGAGCATCCCCTAAGGGCTGCGATTTAAACTGCGGGACGGGTGTGACGTCGCCATTGACTGTTGGTTTCGGCGGTGGGGGCGCCTCCCCTTGCACGCCATTCGGACTTGGGGTTGGACTTGGTGACTTTGGGATCTTGCCGTTGACGCCGTCAAAGGGCCCGTCTTCCTCGACATCGTCCTCGATCTCTACCATCCTCGCATCTCCATCTATGCCCAACTCAGCATCATCGAAGTCCTCCCGTATGTCCCGCTCAAACGCGGCCAGCCGATCCCTCAGCGTCTGCGTGGCATCTGACGACCGCGACCGCCCGAGTCCAAAAGTATCGCTGAAGAATGACCGACCCGATCCGACGCCGTCCGTCTCCATCTCGTCCCCGCTGTCGTCATCTTCGCTATCGTCGTTGGTACCGAACATGAGCGGGCCATTATCGCTCATTATCGCGGACCCGGGGTGAAACGATATGCCACCTGTGCTTCCCAGCACACGTGCGAACCCGGAGAACGCGCTCGACCCTCCGAGGAAGCCCGAACCTTCGTCTCCTCGCTCCTTCCGCAAGCGCTCCCGCTCCTCCTGCGCCTCTCTGCGTGCCTTGAATGCCATCAGCCTGGTTTGCGAGTATATCTGTGGGACGGTATCGGGAGTGTCATAGCCATAGCGCGTCTTAACGCGGTCGGTGATCCATTGATACCATTCTTGTTTCGTGCGGCCCTGTAAGAGTGCGACGATGAGGACGGTCATATTGTCGCATCCAATGCCCGCTCCGGAAGAAGTGTCCGGAGCAAGACAGAGTTCGCACATCGCCTCGCCAATTTCGGATAGTTCCATACCCTCTGAGACCTTGAGCCGAATATAATCAACGACCTGCTGTGATGATAGACAATCCCAGATCCCTGTCAAATACGTCAACTAGTGAGAATACTATCCCGAAGTGGAGGAACCGGGTGCTGACCGTCACATGCTAGTACGAGGAACTCGTCCTCATCTGTAACATCGTGCACGGTGACGTCAGGGTCAGCGGTGATTACTTGTTTTTGGGGAATAAGGGAATAATTTTTCTTGAACTCGAAATCCCCAAGTGCTCTTGACAGGGCCAAGTTCCCTAGAATTCTCGTCGTTGAGCAAAGTGAGGTAGAAACCAATTCGGTACTGACCGTTAACACGGCCATACTCTATATATCCGCCAGCACCGACGATACGGGCTCTCTCGGCTACATTCCACGCGGATCAGGGGAAAGAATGAGGGTGTAACGTGGAATGTGAGACTGACTTTCACTTGATGGCTTGTGGTCAAAACTGAGGGGTTTCACTTCACCCTTTACACTTAGCACAGATCGCGAGTCGCCCGCATTGGCCTGTGGGTTTCAGTTGATGAGAAAGCGCCCGAACAGAAGCCTTCACATATGCCGTACCACGTATATTTTCCCGTTATCCGTGACCAGTGCAGCGACCGCAGTACATCCAGAGGGATCGCGGGTATGAGCGGGATCTATATCACGTACCCGTTGAGACCACACGAGTGTTTCAGCGGATGAGAGAAGATGATTGCGCACCAGCAAGCAGATCCTCATCAGTTCCCAAAAACGCCCTTTTCAAAGCCTCGTCATATCGCTTCTCACGGTAGGCTTCTTCGGCAACAAGACGCTTGTGGACATTTTTACCAGCAAATTTCGCGACCGTTCCGCCTGCGCCGTGTTAGAACTCGCAGCATGGATCAGGCGAGAGGTACCTACCGCCATGACCGTCGTAAACAGCGAAGAATGTATTCTTGTCATTCGTTGCTTCATCTAGAGACAATACAGCTGCGTGCGCATCCTCCATAGCTATATGAGTAGAGAGAATTCATAAGTGTGGAGCGACGGCGAATATAGGTGTTGATGTTTCAAAACAAGTCAGAGAGATCATAGAAGGGACACTGAGAGAAACGCACTGATTCTCCATCCCTGCATCTCAGAAACAGCAAACAGATATCGATCATCTTCCCCCAACTCTGATTTCTTGTCCGTGGCTGTGGCAATGGAGATAAGTAACCGCTGCGTTCATCGAGACAAAGACGGATGCCAGCGACATGGAAACATGACTGACCGGGTGCCGAAAGAGTCTGACCCTATAACATGACCATCCGATGTTAGAAACTAGGTAGATGACCCGAAGATATGTTCCAACTTACCATGCCTGATTATTGATGCGGAAAAGACGTAAAAAGACAGCAGAAAGCTGGTTTAAGCGCGCCTCAAAGTGTGATTTTCTGTGAGTACAATTTATGACTCTCGCTGGACGTAAAAGATAAAGGCAGGAGCTGTAAGAAAATTTCAGAGTGCAGCGGATGTGGTCGTATGCCGGTGCCCTTTGCAACTCTGCCTCTCGCACAGCACGCAAGTCATTCCTATTTTGTCTTGTTTGTCTTTTCGTCCTACCAAGGGCTGGAGCTGTGGCCGCGCCTGCCAGGATCCTGCCAGTCTGTGGATACCGCCTCTGAGTCTGTGGGTTATGGGTTTGGGGTTCGTGTCCTGTGCAAGCAATTCGGCAGAACCTGACGCAGGTATCATGGCAGTGCAAGCTTTCTGGTGCGACTGATACCGCGATACAGACCGATAACAGTTTCGCGAACGTGGTGGCTCCATATATTCTACATTGCGCAAACCCTCTCGATACACTGGGAAATTCCCGGCCCACCGTCGGCCAGCTCAGGACTTTCAGGCTGATCTTACAGAGGTCGCGTGCACATTTTGGATCCGGAACGACTTATGGAATATCATTTGCCAAGGGTTGTTCTGGATGCTATCCTCGTGGCGATCGAGCGGGGAACTTCTCTTCTTTCATTCAACCCTCTACAAAGTCACCGCGGGCTTTTACGTCGACCCCAGGACACATGGTTTTCTCAAAGGTCACTACCAACAGCGTTTGATCGTTCGAAACTTTGTGCCGCCCCATGCCGATTCAAGAAGTTGGAGAGGGCGGAGTTCCGAATCCCACACAAAACACCCATGGTCCGCGGGATGTCAGTTGGCTGGTTCGGTGGGGCAGGACTGCAAGCCAGCTGACGACGCACCGGGAAGGGTGCCGTACCAAGCATTCCCTGGAAGGATGAGATCCCACAACCAAATTTCACTTCTATCCACATCATCCATTTGACTATTGGGACAACTGTTTACAGTCAAAGATGCCGAGGTAGTTGGAAAAGAGGTGGATGATCACTAAGAACTAATGAACCATGTTTCTGATCAGAGCCGTGGAACGAATACCTCCAGTAGTAGAGGCAAGCACGATCAAGCACCTTATTCTCGCCCTTCATTACGACTTAATGCTGAAATCTTTGGTAAGTTGACCGAGCACTTGACCATGGGAGTATTTGCTTGACGTAGTTTTTATGAGAGCCTGATTCCTTTCGACGGGCTGGACCCGAATGGGTTACTGTTCATATCACCCCGGTGACTTGTTCTTTATGACTGACAAGGATACTTGTGAGCCATCAGACTGTCTGTCCACACCGCTTTTCCCACTTGGAACGGACACGCCGTTTTTCGGCACAAGATGTGCATAAATAGTTGCCTTTCTCGGAGGTGAAACTGGATAAGATCGAAATCGTTTTTCCTCCGTGAAGGTCAGTCTCCCAGTTTGTCGGGTCATGTACAGTCCAGTCCGGCGGCCCATCATTGGTTCACGCACGACTGACCCACGAAGGGAGTTCCTCCGGGCCTGGGGCCTGGACATGGAATCTGAATCTGAATGAAAAAACTTGGCCACCATATCTCCATTGCCAGCGCCGGCCTAAATCAGTTTAGCCCTCCTCCGTCACAGTATAAAGCGCGCGGTACATGTTATCATTAAACCGAGCATTCACCCCATCGTCTGTCACGTCTCGCCGCTCTTCTGCTCTCCATCATATCAGGTGAGAGGCCTAGCCATAAAGGTGCGCACTATTGCTTCCACTATATATTTGCTTCTGCCAAAACCGAAGCTTGGAGACTCCGAGTTTGACCTTCGCTAACATCCGAAAAACCTTACTCCAGGACGATCTTCCTGGGTCCGATCGGCTCTTGTCGCATTTATTGGTGCTCTTGGAGACGCGAGTCCTTAAAGGCACCTTGAGTTGGAGACTTTCGTTTCGCATCACTCCCTCCCAAAAATCTCATGAGCCAGGTGTGCCATACTTCACTCGCCCCTCATGAGGTATGACCTTCCGTTTCGCTTTGCTACTGCCTTATGACGTGCTCACCACCCTAACTCAGCGGCACAGCTGGGACTTGACCCCGGCACGACATCGGAGGCAGAGCCTGTCACTCTCCTCCGTGTCATCCCAATCTTCCGCATCCTCGTATTTTCAAAGGCTTTCAGAGCCGTCCTCACCAGCAGCCACAATAGGTCACCACAGTGCCTATGGCTCGTTCACTACCACTCCGTCTGCCAGCTACTGGCTACACACGTATCTGAACATCCCAGATACCTCAAAACGTCGCGGGAAGCAGCGTGATATTGGATGGTCGTCGGATTTCGACTTCATCGCCCCAGGTTCACCAGAATCTCCGCTGTCCCCTTCGACCCCTCTGCGAAGCCCGTCAATAAGCCGGACGTCGTCTGAGGATTCTTACCTGGAGGACACTTCCGCGAGCACCCTAATCCCACCGGCTCCTCTCCCTCCACCTTTCATTGAAGAACTCAGTTTTGCGAAGCTGCATCCCATTCTTGAGGCCGTGGAGAGCGCATCCAAGCTCTCGAGTCAGGCCGTCTGCGCAACGTGCCTCAAGGCGGGCAAGGACTTTCCTCGCTGTCCGCGGTGCAGCGATATGTGGTGTTCGCGAGCGTGTAGGCTGGATGGCGGGAAAAGGCACGTTTGCAAACCTAGTCGCAAGAGGGTCTGATCCTTTGGGTTGAAAAGAAGTCGTTATCGTTGATACGGTCCCTTGCTTTCGTTGCGTTATTTTGGTCCACCCTGTATCCATAGTCGTTGCTCTTGCGATATCCTCATCCGCCTATGTACATTCAAAAGTTCCTGTTGCTCATAGTGGTCATTACTATTATGTAATGTACCAATACCACGGTGTCTTTTATCTTTCTTCGGAAATCACACCCATGTCCTCCGATTGCGATAACGTGGATACAGCGGATACCATGTTTCCAAAAGTTTGTCGCGCTGATATCGATCGGCGCGGAGTGCTCAGAGATAGGACCTTCGCTACTCCGCGATAACGATTCCAATGTGACTAGAATACAATCTTTGTCCCTTGCGCAGGCACAATACTGGCACTCTTCTGCTTCTTCTTGGCCTCCCAGGACGGGTGTAACGGCCGTTCATCCCGACGGTTCTGTGAAGGCCCACCCAGACTTGGTCGTGATCCCACAGAGCCCTTCGCACTACGAGAGTTCCATCCAGAATCCGAGGCCTGGCTGAATTGCGGTTGATGCTTCTGTGGGACACTACGATGAGAAGGATGGTCCGGGTGAGACTGACGTTGGGCAAATCTATTGTTTCGCTCCCGTCGCTGGTCCGTAGGAACGACGCCGGAGCGAGGACGCTTGAAGGGTTCAGCGGTCTCTTTCTGCTTCTTCACATGGTTGGCGTTCCTTCCGAACTTCTTCTCCCATATTCTGTATACATAGCAAACGGAGTAACTATGAGCTCGAAGCATGATCATAACAAACAACAACTTACGCCCGTCGTGCACGTTGACCGCGTCGGTTCTTCTTGATTTCGTCGGCAACTTTCTCCTCGCTATCACTCCACTCGCTATCGGAGTCTCCTCGGGTGAATCCGACAGACAAAGAAGGAAGGAATGCCGACTGTGCGTTGGCCTTGCCTTTCTTCATCTGCGCCGTGTCAGGTGGCGCAGGGCGTTTCCGGGTCACTGATACGTCACCCGATTCATCATCACTTTGGCTACCAGACTCGGTGTCGTTTGTGCCATCTTCGTCGTCGGAGTCGCCATTGGCTGAATGGGACTCCCAGTCTCCTTCGGCTATATTTTCACCATCGCTGACGGTACCAGACTCCCAGCCGCCGCCATCACCTTCATCGGCATTCGAATGGTCATCGGGGTCATCGTCGCCTAGGTTGGATCCCTCGTCGTCTTCAAGAGTCACCTTCTCCCTGGTGGTGGGTTTCGCTTCTGCACGTTTGGTTTTCTTCGACGGTGGAGATATAAGATCGCCCTCGCCATCCCCCAAAACGTCAGCATCTTTAGGTGGGGGATGAAGGAGCCTTTTCAGGCCTTCAATCACGGAGGAAATTTCTGAGGCCAGAACCTTTGAACTGAGAATTCGGCTCTGGACCTTCCCCAAGGCTGTCCCCACTGTCGCCGGGACGACTACATCAGAGGCCAGTTCGACCGCCACAGCAGTCTGCACGTGTGGGTCATCTGATAAAACGCGGTCTTTTTTGATTTTGGTTTTCAGAGCGGTATTCGCCATCGACTCGTAGTCAATATGCTGGTATAGGGATCATTACGACGTTCTCGACCAGCCGCGGACAACTCGCCTTTAGGATCTCAAGCTGGGCCTCGATGTCTGGGATATCTTTAGCCGTGGCATCTTTGGGTCTGCAGCGTAACATCGTTAAGTTTAGGGTGGACCATGGTCAGCCGCCATATGCGTTACCTGAGGTCTTTGAGTTTCTTGAGCACCTTCTGCGTCTCAAACAGCTTCGCTTTCTTTGCGGCCTTCCTCACTTCTCTCACATCATGATGCTTGATAAATCATATTGCATTGAGTTTACATGTCGTAGCCGACATGCTAAAGGTGACATGCCAGTTTTTGAGCAACTTTAGTGCCTATGTCCTCCTGGTAGATAGCGCGTCAGTGGAAATGTCAACATCTCTCATATATCGACTCACTGCTTTATTATCCACCGCACGGCGCTTCCTCTTCGTGCCGCGAGTCTTATCTGGTGGAGGCATTTACAGGGTGACGCCAAAGTGCCTACCAGAGAGCAGCGAGGAAGGTATGTAGGCGGAGCTTGAATCGGCATTCGACCATAATTGGCCAAACCGACACTGACAACAGATCCTATATACCGTTTCTATCCCATTCCACTGTCCAGGCCGCATCGCAGCACTTATTATCCGCGGCGAGCAGATAAATCGAGGAAGGTGTTGATAAAGACGCGTAGATGACGCGTAAACCGGGACTCAAACGGACTCGATCAACTTCCCGCCGACAGCCAGACAAGGAGCTCGAGCTCGATGGCAACGAGACAAAATCGGACCCGGAGGAAAGTGACGTCGCCCCGAAGAGAGTGAGGTGGCAAGGAAGCTCAAAATCTCGTAGCGATGACGGATCAATTGATGAAGGAGACGGATCAACCGATTCTCTGAAGGTATGTATGTTAATGCAGCGCGATATAGCGGCGACATCTGATGCCACTGATTGTATTTATTGAAGGTGTGCTTGACCGCATCGTGCCAACAGTAGGCTCCAGACTTCATGAAGATACTGTACTGTACTGAAGTCCTGTGGAGCGGACGCATCGGATGTGCCTACTATGACCCTGTTAAGTGCTTGATATATGTCCTCGAAGACACCCAAGAAAGCGGTCATTTCGATGTATCCAAATTGCGTTGAGTATATGCGCGACTCCCTGCATGTGTATGGGCCACTCATTCAACGTTTATTAGTCCTGGATCAATGCAGTCCCGACATTGTACTAACCAGCTCCAGAGCGGACGACAGCTTCATTACCATTCTCCAAAATCACAGTGCGTGTCGTGCATCTCGGTACTTCTGTCTTTCACGCGCATATACTCAGCTACTACCTTAGTGGAAACTTCCGGCAGTATCTTCCAGATCAGACCTCACAAAGAATTTGTTCCCCACAAAGGCCGGGACCGACTTCTATCTTTACATCTTCTCTCAGAATTGGTTCAAGAAGATGCGAACGGGCATGCATCATCTGATGCTGACTCAAGCTTGGCGCCTCGGAATGCGTACGAGTTTATGCAGAGACGAAAAGAGGCTGGCGGTGACCCGACCATGAAACGCTGGAATGCGGCCATTAGACTGGCGAATTTCGCCGCCCTCGAGTCGTCTCCACTTTGTGTCAGTGTAAATATCACGCTATCCCGAGCCAGTCCTCACCGTTTCAGCACGTAGATTTCGAGTGTTGGGGCGCTTCTCGATTACCTTACCAGAGAACGAGCTGCAGGAGAATTTGATGACACAGGTATAGAGGGCTTAGATGTTCGCGGTATAGAGGCCTTGACCTTGTGAGTTTTGACACCGGCTTACCTGTTTACGAACCTCACTATTCTTCAGAGACCAAGTGATGCACATCAATGCCGATGCATTATTGTGCGTTCCACATTTTATAAGGTGTTCAGGCTTGATATATCACCAGTTCACTACAAATTTTTGAAAACGAGAATCACGCGTCAATACATTCGGATAAGACTAAAGAAGGACTTTCATTATTTGGTCTGTTTATCCACCTGTCGGCGGTGCATGCTCGCTGATGTCAGCGCAGGTACCCTAGACAATACCCAAACGTCACTCGGCCGCTCCCTCCTGCGCACCTGGCTTTTACGCCCGTCGTTGTCTCTTCGGGTGATCAACGCTCGTCATGATGCGATAGAGTGTTTTATCCACCCAGAAAACATCGCTCCTACCAATGCATTGTACACCCATCTCAAGGGCATCAAGAACGTCCCCAGGACCTTGAGTCAGTTACGCTCGGGTAAGGCTGGTGTGACCGAGTGGCAAGGGATTGTGAAGGTGTGTCCTACGATTACGCATTTTGTAGGACACTGGGTTGATTATCCCCGGTAGTTCACTTATCACTCTGCCATGCTTCGCGACGCTTTGGCAGAGCTCTATCAAGCTGACAATGTGGAAGTCGTAACAAAGGTGGGCATCATTCCATATGAGGACCACGGCTAATAACGTTCTTCAGCTTGTCGCTACCATGGACATCGCTAGTTTCAAACAAGTTGGAAACGCGGTCAATGAGACGGTGCGTCACAAAAGACTCAGTTAGTCGTACCATAACCGAATGATTTTGGTAGATCGACTGGGAGGAATCTGCAGCTGCTGGCCGGGTCTGTGTACGTCCGCATATCGACGAAGAACTTGATAACCGGAAACACGTCTATCATGGAATTGACGCGGTTTTGGTGAGCGTTTCACAATCTAATGCTGTGGCATCAATTCATTGGCCGATTGTAGTCCAAAGTTGCGGAGCAGATTTCCCAGACCATCCCTGCCGATTACGCTCCATCTCTCAACGTTGTTTATTTTCCTCAGCTAGGTTAGTGCCTGATGCCACTCGCCAGTCGACGAGTCTTAGTATTAAACACTATGCAGGGTTCTTAATCTGCGTGCCAATGCTGGAAGAGTGGAAGACGGAAGATGGAATTACAGTGTTAGATGGCTGGACTTTCCAGGTGGGTCATGCTTATGGATAGTGTCAGTGAACGTCTAACATATTGGCGCCAGTTTTCTTCTGAGTGAGCAATTACTTCGTTGTACCCCGCTCCGCACGCCCTGACCTCCCTCCCTCTCGCCAGATCTCACGTGTACTTCAAATCGCAGGAGATGTATGGTGCGTGTTACACCATGTCGTGTGTCTGTCTCGTACTGACGTACCTTGTACAGATATGGATACACACATCGGAGATCTCCACCCGGCAATAGTCGGTACGTGCTATGATAATCAAGGCTGTCGCACCGTTAACGTTTCCAGACCGAGAAATCGAAATTGTGCAGGAGCTGCTGGATAAGATCCTGTTTCATGACCAATCCATGTCAAATGCGTGCGATGTGTGCGCCGAACTTGACTGCTTACTCTCCCTCGCCGATGTTTCCAGGGGGTTCAATTACCGAAGGCCGCGAATGGTGGAGGATCCTGTCATCGAGATCATTCAGGGAAGGTGAGACGATGGCCTCTTGTTTGATATGTACACGTGCTCAAAACATAGCGCCAGACATCCGCTCCAGGAGCAGGTAGCAGACACATTTGTTTCTAACGACAGTCGCCTTGTCGGCGGTGTTGGTATAGGGACGTATTTTGAACGAGACGAGGAGTATGAGTCCAGTCAGATGGGGCTCTGGAACAGCGTGGTTCTTTGTACTGGGGCGAACGCATGCGGGAAGGTAAGGTGCATCTTTTACGGACAACAGAAGCTAATACGACCTCTTCAGAGTGTATACTTGAAACAGGTAAGTATCCCTCGATCTTATCGCAAGCTGTCTCTGCTGAATATTTTCCCAGGTTGCTCTCATTCAGTACATGGCTCAGGTAAGCATATAATTGAATAAGATGACGGACACCCATCCTATCAAACTTCAATAGATTGGATGGTGCGTTAGTTATTGGCTTTAT
This sequence comes from Leucogyrophana mollusca, assembly GCA_021014945.1. Lineage (NCBI taxonomy): Eukaryota > Fungi > Basidiomycota > Agaricomycetes > Boletales > Leucogyrophana > Leucogyrophana mollusca. The sequence goes on along the minus strand of MU266647.1, from coordinate 7,435 downwards.
GAGTGTCACCTAACGGCCTGCAAGTTTCGTTCCCGCTGAGGCGGCGACACTCGGGATCGTGGACAAAAGTTCCTCCCCACTTCTCTTGCAGGCACGGACTTGGCTGACAGGTATACTTACTCAGTCTTTACTCGGATACAGACCAGAGAATCAGTGTCTAAAGTGACGCCTTGGCTCTTGCTCATGGGAGCATCGTCCTAACCTCCCCTACAGGTCCAATCCGCATTCATGATCGACCTCAATCAGGTTTCTCTGGCCCTTCGGAACTGCACTGCTCGTTCTTTGGTGCTCCTGGATGAATTCGGGAAAGGGACGATTTCTACAGGCTCGTCGATCCCACCTTCTAGGTTCTTTTGACGACGTGGATCTAAAAGGTTTCTTGTCTGTCACATTTGACTCTGGCTTCGTCCACCCAGATGGTGCTGGCCTCTTCTGTGGCGTTCTCAAACACCTGCTCAATCGTGGTGCGGACTGTCCCAAGGTTCTCGCCGCTACACACTTCCACGAAGTGTTTCGAAAGGATCTCTTTGATCCTCGCACGCTTCCTGTCACCTTTTTGCACATGCAAGTCATGTTTACCTCTGATAGTGGGGAGGTTCTCGGGAACAGCCGGTCTGCAACCACCGCGACATCAAGTCGCGCCTCCAATATCGACCACGACCGCGACGACCCAAGCACCGAAAACGAGGAAGCTGGTCACAAGATCGCGCCCGGAGAGAAGATTACATATCTTTATCGGCGAGTTCTTTAGATTTCTTATAACAGCTCGATTTCTTATACATACCTCTCTCGCTCTCGCAAGTGTATCGCAAGGACTGTCCCTCAATTCACATGCGGCTCAGTGTGCAGCGATGTTCGGGGTGCCTCAGCGTGTAGTACAAAGAGCACAATATGTCAGGTGAGTTCCCCTATCAAAATTGGTCGTAGCTTCTACGCCCTCCCGCCGCGAGCTTAATGGATTTGCTCATCCATCACTGACCGGGTGACCCACTGAAGCCAACTCCTCGCCGCCCACGAGCTTGGGGAGCTCCTCGAAGAGGACATGACCGCAGACGAGGAACATGACCTTGAGGAAGCTGAAGCCGTTTGCCGACGATTCTTGCCCTGGGACCTTCAAAGCGAGGAAGCGACTCAACAGACCGACGTGAAGGGCATTCTTGCAAGAGTCTTGGGACGAACCGCCACAGAGTAATGGTGCTGCGCAATGTCTTGCGCCATGCCGATGATACATTATGGAATGCATTACCTATACCATCCTGTTCGAACAGAATTCGATTGTGCCGCCACTGCTTTATAGATCCGCCCTTTTCCTTTCCTGTCTTAACGTCGAAGAGGTTGGAACATTTACTAAGTTCGACGATGTCTGACCCAGATTCCATCTTCCTTAAGTGCATCTCTCCTTGCGATGGCAGCTTGCCTTCATTTCCAAGTGAACGATCGTTCGAGAATTTGACCGCACTGTTGCCTGGTTGTATTGCCGAGGATTCCTGTCTCATCACTTCAACATTTCTGTTCGATATCTGTAATGTCCTTCAGGCCGATGGACACCACGGAACCCCTTTTGCAGCGCTTTTACCCTCGGTTTTGAGCAGGTTTCGAAGGTGGAGGTTACTGCCAGCGGAACGTAAAGGCCAGCCGGAAGTTTTACAAGCACTGGCACTTGACCTTGCTGGTATCACCAACACAGGCTCCCCCGAAATCACACATGGGATCCCCGAGGCTTCCCGAAGGCTGCGAGTTCGGTGGATTAGAGCTGAATTTGAGCACGACGTCCAATCTATCGCCAGGTTTCGCCCGGCTCCTTCAGATATCGAGCATCGTCCGGCTGTTCCCCACCAGGACGAACTGCCGCCCCTCGAGCAAACATGCGAACACCCTGGAGCTTCCACAGCCAACGGTCTCGTGTATCGCAGTGGATGTTGCGCTTGTCGTCTTCCGCGCGTTCACACCTGTTCCACTATAGGCACGGACCCTAAAGTTCTTAAGCACCCCCGAGGTTTTAGTCCGGTCTCTGCATCCCCATACGGGCTGCCGTCGTTCGCTCAAAGGATACGGGGTCCGCAAACTGCTTCCGTCGACGAAAACATCCCTCCTGTTCAACTGAGAACGTCTTCTGTGTCTCGAACCCATCGTGGTCCCGTTCCTTTCCGTCGTGGTACATCTGCGCCCGTTTCCAACACACAGCCAACGAGGGCCACCATCTCAAGCCCTAGACCTAGACTAGACCGAGCTACTCGCTTCGACCTCGGGAATGGCGGCGCATCTGGTGCCAAGTTAACTCTTCACGCAACTCGTAGCTCTCGGGAGCCCTTCACTGCCGGGTCTTCGGGCACAAGATGCAAACCTCAGACCATTATCAGCATCAAACCAAAGCATCAAGCGAGCAGCCGCGGGATATTTGAGCGTTTGCCTTCGTCCCATCATTCCACAACAAGCATCTTTAATTCCCGAACGATCCCGGCCACCGCCAAAGGCTTGCATTCCTCTGGAGGACATCTCCAACAAAAGAGATGCGAGTACTAAGTTTCAATTTCAGCCCGCATCCACATACGCCGAATCAAGCCAGTTCGACTCCCGCTTTAGATTTCCTCCTGGCTCTTGTTGATATGCCTGCTTCACGCTGTCGACGCCTCGGTCGCATTTGATTGTTCACCCGTCATCCTCGGGTTTCCCATGCCATGTGCCATGTCGTATTCCTATCTGCAACTGTTTTTCGAGATGCCAGTTTGACGTGACACTCAATGACATCTCAAGCCAACCTGTCATGTACGCGTGAGTGCATCAATTCATCCGTGCCCTTGTAGAGATGGCTGACTACAGTGTTCACAGTTTCTGCAAAGTTGTTGTAATCGCTATCTTAATCCATCGTGATGGTCCGGTTTTCAACGTTGACCTCTGGGGCCTTCAATCTGCCATATTACTCGTTCCTGGACCAGAGTGATAACCACATTTAGAGTCTTATTTTCGCATCTCCCAACCTTTTTTACTTCTTCGTACGACACATCAATGATATCAAGGGTGCCTAAACTTCACAAACCTCCTGCACGGAATTCGGTACTGCGATATTGGCAGGTACTTGGGTGTGGAGCTTGGGTCAGGGTCATCTAAGATATCACGGTGGCAACTTGCTCCGACGATACCCACCTTGTGCTCTGATGTCAGTCGATAGGCGTTTTGAGGCGTTTTGATGCTTATGAATTTGACTTTGACAGGGATCGGTCGTCCATTCGTCCATGACATTCGGTCAATGACTCAGTGGTGATGCCCGCGGCATCCTCTTCGCCTGGCAAAGAGATACCTGGCGTCCTGTGGCAGCAATAGTTATAGATGTGTATATTTTTGCCAGGACCAGGCGTGGTTCGTGGTGGTGATCATCGAGTCTACCACAAGGTTGGCCATGAAGATGCCCGAGTTAAATCCTAGGGTCTGGTTGGGTAAGTCTTCAGTTCAAATTTGCCATGATATCCATTCAACCAGGGTCCCGACCCGATGGCCTTTTACCCTTGGTCAGTCACTGGTACTTCTTCGGGTCTTGGAAGGGCAGCCACCGAATTTCTTCTGGAAAAGGGAGAAATCGTGGTAGCGACTCTGAGGAAACCTGAGGTCTTGTCGGACCTTAGCAGAAAATATCCTGCGGAGAGGCTCCTCGTGGTAGAACTCGACGTGACGAAGCAGGCAGATATCAACGGCGCTTTTGCAAAAGCCAAGGAAACCTTTGGGAGAGTGGACATCGTGTTGAACAACGCGGGGTATGGCATCGTCGCCGAGGTCGAGGGCACTAGTGAATCGGCAGCGCGCGCCGTCTTCGATGTCAATTTCTGGGGAGCTGCTAATGTCACAAGAGCCGCTTTCAAGTTCTTTCGAGAGGAGAACAACCCTATGGGGGGACGACTTATGCAAGTCTCGTCGATGGGTGCTGTCAACTCAACCCCTGGTACAGGATACTATAACGCCAGGTACGATTATCTACACCCCATATTCCTGTAAAACCTCTGATCATTTCCCGCAGTAAATTTGGTGTGTGCACTGACTCATCCGACGGGCATTTACTGAGAAAACTTTTGCAATCGTAGCCTTGGAGGGTTTGACCGAATGCCTTGCCTATGAAATGGATCCTAGTTGGAACATCAAAGTATCAATTAGTGCATGCATCTGGTCACGTTCTGCGCTGACCTCTTTCATAGATCACGATATTAGAACCGGGGCCGTTCCGTACCAAGGCTCCAGTCGAAAACGCAGTTCACGAACCATTACATCCAGCCTATACCAACCCATCTCTTCCTACGGTACAATGGCGCAGCATGTTCCCAAACGTCGGCCAGTTTTTCAACGGCGATCCAAATAAGTTCGCAGCAGCTGTCTTCAAGGTTTCATCCCTGGAAAACCCCCCATTCAGGCTGCCGTTACATGAGAAGACAGTTGCAGCGATGAAGGCAAAAGGAGCAGCATTCTCGGCATTGGCTGAGGAGTTCGTTTCTTGGTCAGAAGATATTTATCTCAGAAATTGAGTACGCGCGTGTTTGTCTACTAAAGTCTAATAAACTGTTGCACTGTTAGCGTCAAATCGAGTCGGTCAACAAGTCACCCAGGATCGAAGTGGGCTGTACACACATGCCTAATGAGGACGGTTGGTCGAGTTTGTCACTCGAGGTCTGACAATGACATTCCAGTTGCCGCAGCCAGCTGCGTAGAGTCAAGTGGTATATGCGTAATAGGCCAGGTGAAGGAAACATGATGGTCGACCCCAGCTCAATGGTAGTGATGGTGTCCTGATGGGGGGTATGTTGGCGAGGGCAATTGATGATACCAGCCCTGCTGCCACATGATTATCGTGTTAACGAAAATCAGCGTCGAAAGGCGTTCAGCAATAATCTCGTGTCGGAAAGGAAATCAAGCTATACATTATCACCAAACTGACTCCAACCTACAAACCTCGTGAGACCCAGTGCTGACCAGTCCCTTCGGCACATTGTCGACAAATTTATCTAGAAATCCGTATTTGTCCTTCGAGGTGGTATATGTTCCATCTGAAGGAGGTATAAATTAGCAACTGCCCCAGAAGTTCCCAGTCGGACCAGCTCGAGTTCGACTCACTCAATATAGTCTTGCAGTTCCAATACTTGTAGAATCGAACTTTGAGAGGGGCACCGGACGAGGTAAACGAAAGGGAGTGCAAGGAATGATAACTCTCATGGGAATTTCGACAAGGACCACATTGTATGTCCCAGGGCGCTGTGTATGAGGTGAGAGCCACAGAATAAGAGTCGACTTTTTTGCCCTTTCGATCAGCGACCGGATAGAGGGCCAGGGTGTAGGATGCATCTGGTAGGGAAGCCACCTCTGTAGTAACCCCGAAAGCGACAAGGATGAGAACGCCAGTACTGATGCGCATGGTTCTCGATCTGCAACAACGCAAGGGCGCTGTCCTACATGGCAGGATCAGTTGAGTACTAAGGGGGAAAATATGACTTGCGCACGGAACGGGATAAACAACTGCTGAGGCTCAGGCTGCGACCTCTACAGTTCTTATACTCACCAGCATCCTGGAACGATCATATGAAGCACTCGAACCGTATGGACAACTGTCAACGCATGGGTGCTGTGAGTGTTGCAAAACCTTAATCATCGACTCTTGGCCCGCATCCGCGCCGACTAGCATCCACCCGGACGGCAGACCTCCCTCCAACTCCCAAATCCGGTCGGCTGTACACAGCAATACTATAGTGCAATACTTGCATGGATTACATGTGACGCAGACCCGTCACTGCCTGTCACTGCTCCAGCCCTCGGGGTTTCGGGGATGCAGTTTGCCAGGGGGATCGTACATGAGACGTCAGAAGTGGGGGAAATGCCGCTCGTGGGTAGCCTGCCACGCAGGATACAGGTAGGTTCTCCTCTGATATGTGACTCTGATCGGGAGGGCTCCACTTGCTTCGAAATGGCAGTATAGGCCTGGAGATTCGTGTTTTCGTAAGAGTTGGGCTGCCATGTTTGTTTGACTGGTGTCTTGGTGGTGTCACTGGTATGTCGTTATACGATATCGGTCATCGGGCGTGGTAATTAGCTGTGGTGGGGCTCTTTCGTCCGAAATCGCCTCCCGCGGGAGGTCACCACAGGTCACCACTTCGCCTTCCCCCGGCACACCTTATTGAGCCATACCGGAGCTTACAGGCGTTGTCACCCTATAGGTGTTCCTGGGCGCAGCAGGAACAGGCCTGTGAACAATAAATCGAAAGTTAATCTTAAGTGCTCTGACCACCGAGCTTGTTCAGGCTTGTTCGTGTTCATTGCGATCCGCACATGGCCTTGGGATTGTGTGAGCTCCACAAATATCTGTCAGCTGTGTTTGAGGAATGACTTGTGCTTCAACTGTGTTTCAAGCTGGCCGCATCCCGCATGGGATGGAACCATCTGGTGGCCGATTTACTGATGCACTGTGCAAGCTCTGGGGCTAGGTGGCCTTCCAGGGATAGAGTCAGATTTAGACCCCGTGCACACAGAAGTGACGTGTAGTTCATAAAAGGAGTTCCAGCGCATGGGATCGATATCAAATTGATGACCTGTTCCACGAAATGAACTCGTAGTCCAATGGACCAAGTACTGCCAGTGATGTAACGCTCAACAAGAAGTGTTGAAATGACACAAGGTAGAAATCTCAAAGTTTGGCTCTCGTGAGCTTCCTGCTGTTCGCGTAGATACGGTCGGATTGCGCCTCCCGCACCAAAGTGTCCCAAATGATCCCAGCAACAGCACTTGGGTGTGTATGTGTGACCTATTGGGAAAAGTATACGGATAAGAACAGGTAGTGATCATATGCACACGGCAGCGCGACAGGTGTTTCCACCGCCACCGTATGAAAGGAATACTCACCAGATGTCCCGCACCCTCTACTCGAACAACACTAGCAAAATTCTCGATACCGCCGGACGCATTGTGAAGCACATCATCCTGACATTCTGCTGGTCTGGCTGCCCAGTTAGCTCAATGTTGATACTAGCGTGTTAGTCGCACCCACAGATAATCGCTGACAGAGCCGTATGCGATGTGTGTGGGGATTTGTCTGAGTAGATGTCGAAGAAGGTTGTAGGCGAGGACCCGAGACGTAGGGTCCCGGCATACAGCCTATCAGAGCCGATTGAATTTCGAAAGCGAGTTAAAGATAGGTTATTGCTCACGGCTTCTTGCTTCTTGCTGCACTTCATCAGGAAAACGACAGCCGAGGGGACTGTGTAGTAGCAAATTCTTGCCGACGTACCGTACCGTACCATTGAGAACCTCCTTGTACCATTTGTACTGATTTTAAAACGTCCGGGCGGTTCGAGAACTCATGCATCGCCGTTATCTCTCAGATTGGACATGATCTCCGTGCACATGTGCTTATCAAGAGATGAGATATGATAGAACTGTCGATCAATTGCATAGTCTATCTATATAG
>MU266646.1:0-27105 GCA_021014945.1 Leucogyrophana mollusca | reverse complement strand
AGATTGGCCTTCAAATACGTCAATATCCGGTCTATATACGTCTACAGTTCATCGCATTTCGGTTTATCAAGTCCACGGTTCATCGTATCACAGTTGTTGGTCACTTTGGTGATCAACGTTGCTCTATACTCGCTCTCAAACCTGCTCTTGTCAACTGACAGAGCAGCGCTCCTCTAAATCTTCCCATTGGAATCCTCTTGGTTATAGTCAAGTGTAGCCATCCCACTACGAACAACCAGGCTGCCTGACCGATCTCTGTTGTGTGTTCCGTCAGAGTCTGGGGTGTTGGTTTTGTGTTTGTTCTAGCACAAGTCCACATCAAGATCGACACCGTGTTATGCTTCATCAACGTTGGTGTCACGACCCTTTGCGCATTTTTAGTTTTCAGCTACTCAGGAGAGGTTGCTCTGCTGCGTAGGGCTATACGTTACCGGACAGTAGTACAGTGAGTCCACACGAACCCTATTGTCCCACCGATGCCGCGGATGACACCCATTATACCCATGCTGTCCTGCCTCTCTTTCCCATTGATTGGCATGTATAGCAACCGCTACTAGATCAGTCTTGTGAACTTGAGGGTGTGAACACCACCTGGTTTTGACCTCTTATCTCCAATAGGACGATTTGCCACGAAGATATCGAATGCCTTTTCCGGCTAGAGCTTCTATTGAACTCGAACTTTAAGAGTGACCCAAGATCCGAATCGCCATCAGGTTGCGTACGACCGCGCGGGGGAACAAGAGCCATCACCTATTCTTAGCCATCATGACTGATGTAATATAGCGAATGGGCCGTGAGCGCTCGAAGCTGAAAGCGCTGCAGCTGACCCGTCCGAGACCGCGGGCGAAGAAACCGTATTTCAATGGATTCCTCCCATGATAGCTGAACCTGTCAACGATGTCTGAGTTTCGGTTTTCGACCACACTGGTGAAGAAGCTGACAGGTCTGTCGCGGCACTGTTACGAATCTAAATTGCTTGACAAATCCATCCCAGATGACGAGCTCGACGCGGTATTGAAAGTGACTCTCGATGCCTACCGATCCTGTGGGTATTGAGCATCACGTCGAACTTTTCGCATTCATTAAAACCCAACGCCTAGCGACGGCCGTCCGTGTGATGACCGGTGGAAACTATGCCCTGAGAGACCCCCTCTTTCGATCAATGACCCGCGCTTGCTTGCTAGCTGGAGAAACGTACATTGCGACCTCTGATGCCACCGGGGAGATCATTGGGGCCGCCTTGTGGTTCCCTCCTGGAAAGGAACTTTGGGGAGAGTGAGTCCACATTTTCTCTCTTTCAGAGCGATTGCGATAACGGTGCGCAGCGATGAACAGAGATCTGGAAGTGGCTTTAACGCTTTTATCGGCTCATTACCAGACGACCTCAAGAATTGGTGGGTCAACACCGTGCGTGTGTTAATTCATCATGGGGGGTCATCCTAGCTTACCTTCATCAAGTATGGATCGGCATTAACCCCGTATCTCAAAGAAATATATCGCCCCGAGGTGATTCAGTACTAGCAGGATGCTCGAGGAGTTGATTTATTTTCATCGTACGCAGACTACACAAAGCTCCTGGTACCTCAACAACATCGTCGTCGACCCTAACCATCAGCGGAAGGGTGTCGCAACAGAATTTTTCAATGTCGTGCGCAAGAAGGTCCGCAAACCTTCCAATAAACCATCGTAACGCAGTTAACAACCCCTGACAGGCCAACCCTGATGCTCTCATCGCGCTATGCACAGACAACGAGGTTAATGTGAGGAATACGCATAAGTACAACTTGAATGTCGAACTCACTTTCTCTGTCCAAGGTCACGATATATGAACGAATCGGATTTACTGTAAGAGGGCACACCAGTGTTCCTTCTCCGTTCGGAGAGATCCCGGTTTGGCCATTCTCAATGAGGGCTCCGAGCTAAATGTGTTCGTGAAACGCACCGTTCAATGCGTCGGCGTAGGTGTGTATATATTACAATGTAAAGGTCAAATTGTGCATCGAAAGCTGTAAGGATACATTTGCAAGAAAGTTCACCATTCAATCTACTCCTCCATCTCATCCCCGCTTTCCATATCCTCGTCGCTATCGCTATCCTCGCCCTCCGCAACATCGATGGGGTCCACGCTCAGGTCGTGATCAGCTCCCACGTATGAATCACAGATAACATATAGCTTGAGCGTGTGAGTGCCCTTCGGCAGGGAGAACTCGAGCTTCACAGACAGGCTCTTGTTCACGGTTACCCGCTTGACCACAAGTAGCTGCCGCGTGCCCGGCTCGCCCACAACGAGCCACCAGTTGGCCATCTTCTTCGAGGGGTAGAAGGGTGCGACAACCGTCTGATCATCCGGGTCGTCTTCGTCCGCATCTCGCGATAGGGCGACTTGCATGATAATCGGTGCGCCTGCGGTGTATTCACCTTTGACGAGGTCGAAGGATACGTCGAGGGTAGGGTACGAATTTACAAACGTTGCAACATCGCGCCTAGCCATGGCGGTCAGCCAGGTGACCACTATTGCAAATTGGGTGCTTACATCTGCCTGCTATCCATTTGTAACAACTCTGTACGCTTGTCGTCTTCCATTTCCATGATGTCGTAGACCGACTCGATGCCTGCATCCTTGAAGCGCTTGATGACCTATCGGACAACCAGACGAATTAGATATGATAGGGAGATGGCGCAAAGTAGGAACGCACCTCCGGTTCGAAGTGAGGGATCTGTTTCAACGGGGAGTCCGTGTCCCACATCGCCTGCACGCACATTTGAGACAGGTCCATTGCATTCACCGCGTTCAGCCAAGCATTCGAAGACATGACGTCCACACAAGCAGATAGCAGGTTCAAGACCTTCTCGAGCACCAAGACTTGATCGGCGGCCAGATCGGGGGGTAATTGAATGCGAGAAAAGTGTGCCTGTAGAAGCAAGAACGTCTTGAAGTGTGGAGCTTCGAAATCGGCTCGGTCAAGCTTGACAGGGACGCGATCATATATCCGTCGAAGGACAATATCTTCGTGGCGCCGGATAGGGATGGCTTCGAATTCTGCAGAGGACGAGACGACTTCGAGCAAGCCCTTGAGTTTTGTGCGCTCCTTTAACGACAAGGTGTACACCTCCACCGTGACATCTAATGATCATATGAGCGAATCAAAGTTGCCTCCGTTAAGTAGTACTCACACGAGATGTTGTAATATGCTGCGATCATACCAAGGTTGAGTGCAGATACGTCCATCTCATCCTCTGGAAATGACATGAGTACGGGGAGAAATGTATGAATCAAAACGCCGACTAACCTATCGCGATACATTTCGAGTTGACGAGATCTTGAAGCGTATTCTCCACCAGCTCAGACAAGTGGTCCGATAAGTGTTGATGGCTGACATTGTGCAGGTTGTAATAATTGGGATTTTGGGTCATGCGCCGATAGAAGTAAGTCCATGTAAGGATATCCTGTGCACCAGCGATCAGCCCAACTCCAAGCTGAAGTGTCCGAGCTCACCATCGCATCTTGCTTGTTCTCAATGGTTTCGACAGCAATCTCGGCGAGGAAGTAGTCGTGCAGAAGGTGAGTAGGCAAGTGTGATTCGATCGGGAGACCTTCGGCAAGGAATTTCTTGTAAAAGTCTTTCCGAGTCTGTTGGCACATAAGCACGCATCGACTGCGTTGGTCCTCCAATGGCCGACATGCACGCCCCATCATCTGAAGAACATCCATCACGGGGTAGTCGACATAACGATGTTCCTTGCCTTCGAAATATTGTACGCCCATGACGATGACCATATGGCTGGCGACAGGAAGGCTCCAAGCTGTATCCTAAGGGTGATTGCGGGTGAGCCAGTAGTGCGGGAAAAAGGGAATGTCACAACTTACCTTTGAAGCGACAAGAACTTGGACCGCTCCAGATTGGAAAAGTCGTTCCACGATCCGCTTGTCCTGCTTGTCCAGCGCCTCGTGGTAATACCCGATACCGTGCTTCAAGCTCTCTGCTAAGCCCTTGTCGCTGATGTGATCGAGATGAGGTTGGAGGTCAGCTATTTCGATGTTCAAGAACCGATCCGGCTTCTCGTCGGCCGCGCAATGGGCCAGCACATCGTCCACAGTCATACGACATTGCCTTCTTGATGGCACAAAGATGATGACCGGCTTGGTCGGCGAGTATTCGACTATAGCGAGGTATGCAGGCTTCGACATTGCAATCATGAGTGAAGGGAAGTGAGGGATCGTGAAACTCTGCAGATGAATGTCTAGATCCAGTGGGCGCGAACTGGATAACAGATGTCAGACGTAACACCAGATGTAAGGCGATGGAGGACTTACTCTGGCGGGAAGTTGAAGATGGCGTGTGAAGGTGCTCCCATCCATTCGCCGAGATCGCGTGCGTTCGCAAGAGATACACCGCACGCAACGATACGTGTCTTGATTTCCGTTTGTGCAGACACGTACCGTGTGCGAGAGATGACAACCTCATAGGTTGGCCCAACTTCACCACCGACGAGCTGTACCTCATCGGCTATCAGGAGGCCGATGTTCTGCACATTTTTCCGTTGCCGCCACCGTCTAGAAAGGACATCCCACTGTTACAGTGGATAAGGATCTTATGCACAATGCGAGGTGGGAAAGCCATACCTGTGAAGGAGTACAGACAATGACGTCGCCCTTTTCCAGGAGACGAAGGTCGCCACTGGTCTCCCCGGTCAGACTAACAATTTCCTTCCCGCCTTGCAGCCCAGCGAACTTGCGTTTCCACTCGGCAACGCGCTGGTCAACCATCTCCTGGTAGGGCTCAATGCAAACGGCACGTGGTTGCTCACGTTTACTCCATAAACGCAGCAACGCGAATTCCGCACATATGGTCTTCCCGCTCCCAGTCGGCGCTCCTATGAAAACGTTCTCATCTGACGTGTAGAGGGCCTGGAAGACTTGGGTCTGAATCTTGTTGAAGGTCTGGATGGTCGATGAATAGAGACCTTCGAATTCCTTGTTATGGAGCGCAGAAAGAGGAAGTGATTGGAGATCCAGGAGAGGGGTAGGAGGAGGGAATTTCTCGGGAAGAATAAGGTGCTTGAAGGAGATAGGCAAGCGAGTTTCGGCATGCAGCCAACGATCCGAGACGACAGAGATGTAGTAGTTGGGCGGGACGGGTTCGAACATTGGCACCGTGATAGTAACGTTGTGCTCATCCTCTGCATACCGCTGTCGTAGAACGAACGAGTCGTGGAATAGTACGATTTCGCCATCCACGTCCTCGACAACAATCAAGAAGGTTTCTGCCGTTCCATGGATTTTCTCATCCCACCGGAAGTCAGGTACAATGGAAAGGTCGATGCGAAGTAGCGAACGGGTGATGGGCTGAACTTGTGCTTGAAGCCTGCAAAACAATACCGAATGAGCAGATAGTAAATGCACCTATTGACGGTACCTACTGCAGCTTGGGGAAATTGTGCACGAGTCGATGCACTAGCCTCCCGGCGTTGGGAATACCGATGAGTTCGCCGATTTCTGGTGGATTCAAGTCGAAGTAGCGATACCAAGGCTAGTCACGTAAATCAGCTCAGGGTATACAACAAAGCGGTATAAACAACTCACGAATTGTTTTCCTTCCGCCTTCCTAACAACCTCTTGTGGGACACCCTTGAACTGCCGCAAAGGTGTCATAGAACCCCACCTAAGACAAGATCGCTGTTGATCAGACTGGGTCGTATCTAGGGTATAGCTGGGACTTACATCCGTCGCTCGACCATCTTGCAAAGGTCCAGGCAAGCCCGTGCTGGAACGGCCCACCCTCGCTTCAGGCAGATTTCGAACATTGCACGCAAAATCCTATAAGTTGGTACGCTAAGCTTCAGTAACTCAACGGATATATACAGTGTACTCACCGTCCTGCAGACTGCTGCACGAAGACCATGTCAGCCACGAGAGCAAACCCTTTGGATCGAGCATTAGCCCTGTCTGCCGGCCAAGAACAAAAAGACGAGGAGGACATCACCTTCTAGTTTCAGCTGCGAGATATAAGCTTGCAGAAGGACATTGATCTTCGCAGCGGGTTCCTCGACGCTCTCCTTAACCGGAATCGGGACACGTTCCAAAAGTTTACCGAGTTCAAGTTTCTCCTGTAATGCAAATTAGCCAGTGTCTCAACAGTCTTAGAAGTTATACTTGCTTCCTGACGGACCTATAGCGCAAAGATTAGCCACTGAGCCCAATAAACAACCCGGTATACGCACTGGGAGAAGCTTGAATTCGTTTGAGAGCGCAAACACCCTGAACAGTTCTAATGTTGACATCGTCGGCCTGAGATGCTGGTTATATGTCGCCATCGAGTTGTACGTGACATAATAATGTGACGCGATCCTGCCGAGCTCGGTGCTCTGGAATCGCCCTGACGACCGCTCATACTTGATGAGGTGACACTTCTCGAGCAAGACAGCCGCAGAATGCGCAATATCTGCCCGTTTCTGAATCAAACCATTATCCTCTTCCTGGTAATCGACGCCGACTCCGTACAGCCCTGGGGACTTGAGCATGCGGACATACCTAGATACGCGTGGTTAATTCAAAAGAAAAATATAAGCTAACCATGAACTCACAGATAGGTATATCCAAGCCACTGGACAGCTTCGTCTCGATTCCTCACCGTCCCGAGCACGATCTCGGCATTCAAGTTGTCCGCCAGCTTCGCCACGAACTGACTTTCGATAGGGAGCTGCTGGTTCAACAAGCTCAGGTAGTACTGCAACTCCGAATGGTTCGTAATGATGATACCCTCGCCATAGGTGTCGTACTGCGGGCGACCTGCACGTCCAAGCATCTGTAAAACGTCCTGCGAAGACAGCTCTACCCATCGGCCCTTCTCCGGGTTGTAAATCTGCGTCCCTTTAATAATGACCGTGTGCGCCGGGAGGTTAACGCCCCAGGCAAGCGTAGCCGTGCATACCAACACCTGCACTGCACCGTCGGCAAACAGCTCCTCAACCAACGTACGATCCTCTCTCGTCATCCCAGCGTGGTGAATCGCGAACCCGAACGGCAGCAGGTCACGGAGGTTTCCATCCTTGACATGACCCGCCTCCTCCGTGAGGATCTCGCGTGTCGCGGAATCTGGGCGCACAAACTGTGTGATCGTCTCCTTGTCGATGGCCATGTCCCGAATGAACTTGGCGGTTTTAGCGGTCTCCTTGCGGGAGTGAACGAACACGAGAGTCTGATTCTTGCCAGCCTGGTCGAGGACTTTCTCGTAGCAAACTTCGTTCATGACTTGGTATCGTTTGATAGCCTTCTTTTCCGTGACACCAACAAACTGTTGCTGGAGGCCACAGGGACGATATGTTGCGTCGAAATAGAAGAGACCTTTGGACTCGTCCACCCGGAGGAAGGTTGCAACATCTTGATAATTCGGCAAAGTCGCCGACAATCCGACAAGCCGAACATAATCGCCCGTCTGCTCCATCCGTCTTATCGACCGCGCAACAACGCTTTCAAGGACTGGCCCACGTTCGTCATGCAGCAAATGGATCTCGTCGATAATCATAAGCCTCACGAGATTTGTGTAACTCGTGTCCGTACTCTTCCGCGTGATGACGTCCCACTTCTCAGGGGTGGTAACGATAATCTGGGTCTCTGCGATCTGCGCCTTCGTCATCTGCGAGTCACCAGTAAGTTCCCCGACTTTGATGCCGAAGACTGAGAGCCGTGTCGTGAAGTTGCCAACCATCTCTTGCACGAGGGCTTTCATGGGTGCAATGTAGACAATCTTGAACTGGTCGAGCGCAAACTCTCCGGAAGCCTCGTCGCGATACTTAGCCAGTTCATTGAGAATAGTTAGCATCGCAACATTAGTCTGCAAAAGGGAATGAGTGGATAAGATCACTGCACCAAAAACATGCGCACCTTGCCTGCACCCGTAGGTGCACACAGCAAAATAGGCTCGTCAGTCCCAAATGCGATGGGATACAGTTTGCTCTGAATGCGATTGAGCTTCGGTACTGTGAACGCGGCGCGGGCCCACTCCGGCATACTGGAGACAGGCACAAACTCCTCCTCTCCACCCTGCTTCTGCTTCGGCGCGGGAACGTGAATCTCCTCATAACCCTTCCTCGCACGCTTGAATGAGCCGTCGGGGAGCTTACACTTCTTGTTTGACATAAGGTGGCCGCCTTGGCTGAAGGCCATGCTCTCGAGGTCGACCGTACGCTTGGGCTGAAGTGTTGAGCCCGGCGCGAGCGTTGCCGTCTTCGGCACGGTTTCTCGCTGCTTGTCAACATCCATTGCATCCGCTCCCGGAGCCTTCGCCTGCCGATCACCAGCAAGCTCGCGGAGAATCCACCCGACACCCTTCTCGCGCATCGCCACCTCGACGTTTACCCGTTCGTCCGCGTCGCTCCGCATCAACTTCGTGCACCAAACCACGACATCACGGTTCTTCAGGAACTTGGTGATCACGTGGAAGCTCTGATACTCGAATAGTTCCATAAGTTGGTTCTCGCAGTCACGGAGACTCGACTCGGATCCAAGGATAGAGAGCACGGAGGCGGCTTTGTCGGCTGCAGTAACAGGATCTGGATACACCTCCGATATCTGCCGCTGTACCCAGAAACCGTCGATGGAGTGAGGAGAAACGAGGTCTTTGGCCGCTTTTGTGCTAGAAGGGTCATGCGAAGCGCCTCCGCCAATGACCAAGTCTTCGTCACCTTCGTTCTCATCTCCGGGTGCACCCTCTTCCTCTTCTTCTTCTTCGTTCTCGTCGTCTGAGTCGTCTCTAATCTCAAACCCCTCCTCGTCCTCGTCTTCCTGCTCCTCTTCATCAAACACAACCGCTACGCCGACCTCGTCGTCTATCTCGGCGTCTTTCCGCTCCATATCAGGATCAGCCATCGTCTCGTCTTCCGCGCCATAGTCAGTGATCTTCTTCGACAAAGCGACCAACTGTGAGAACATGTCGTTAGAGACACTACCGAGAACCTCCTCCACCTCCTTCTTTTTATCAAAATCCTTCATGTTATCGTTTTTCATCGTCTCCAGGACCGTGTCAGTTGCACTACGGACTATGTCCTGCGCTTGGTCGCCGAGAGCCTGGTGGACAGATGAGAGCATAAGCTCGTAGACCTCACGCGTCTCTGCGGTACGTGGGCGGTATGTGAGGCCCTCGACGTCCTGCGTGGCCTCGATAATGTCAGTGTAGCCAAACCCAGTCTCGGCGCGCCTTTTCGGCTGTTTTTCCGACGTATCCTGCCTGTCGCCTGCTTTCTTCTTCTTCTTCTTGTCGACGTCCTTTGGAGCTTGTCGCTGAACACGAGAGCCCATTTCGCGCGGGTCAATGCGACCAACGAGAGACGTAGGTGCGCCATCCGGTTCCTTGTCTCGTCGGGGGAGTGCAGATCTGTCTGCGGTTAAAACGAGGGACGAGATGGCACCATAGTTGTAGCCAGAAAGATCCGGTTTCCCTCCAGGGCGACCTGACATATTGATAATATGGGAATGAAAGCGGCGGTCGGCGTGGTCGTCGACGAAGGAGCAAGCGCTCACAAATTTCGACGGAGGTTCAAAGAAACTTACTAAGCGACATCCTCAGGTTAGGGTTACAAAGTTCAATGATTCTGATTCTGAAAACCCGATTCCGGCAAGCGGGTACTTACGTCACTGCTACCTACCTCCAGATCCTCAACGCTATAGAATGGACCACTGACTTCATTCTATATAACGGTATGTATATGAGAGGCTAGGCTCTTGGGCTGGAGAGGCCACTTTATCGAGCCCGCAGTCGACCACATGGAAAGTCGAAAAACGCTGGGGTCTGAACGGCGGCATGATTCAAACGTGTTCGATATCGGATCCGATCTCCTTCGAGTTGTCCCACCTCTAAACTACTGCGTTTCTCCCCATAAGCGAGCTGCGTCATGGGCTTCAGTGTGGTCCATGTCCCTCGACCTGTTCCCTTAGAAAACGCCCATCCCACAGCTACAAAGATAGAAGCACTGCTTATTGATGTCCTGTATGTCGTGGCTAGCTTTCTTTCTGTGGCCGATGTCATTCGATTGCGCCAGGTCTGTATTTTTCTGATTGAACCTGTCTCCCGTTCAAACTGATCTCTTTCCGGGGTAGGTCTCTAGGTTTTTTCATGACTTCACATTCGATCGAGAGGTATGGAGCAACCTTTATCGCACGATAAAGTTGCCCCGCCCACCGGGTCCGTATGTTAAGCAGTCCACTCGGTTCCTGGAGCATGCGCTCGTCACAAGCGCCAAGGTTGATTTGCAATGGCCTCCTACCAAGACACGCCAAATTTCCTGGACGACTCGCGTGCTTGCTATCAGCCATGACGATGAATATTTCAGTCTCATACATGGCGAACGGCTGATGGTCGGAGGCTCTTCGCGAGTGCGATGTTTTGACCTACGCTTATCGGCTACTGCTCCCTCGCTCGTGTACAAGCCTCAAGGTGAAGAAATCCGGTTCTTCACCTGTGTCTCCACCGTTACCACAGATGGGGAGACGCTAACTTTCGCAGTATGCGAACAATACGGGTCGTCGCAGGCGGCAGGTACAGTGTAATATATAATCCCCTTGCGTTTCAAGGACGTGCGCGAATATCTCAATCCAGCAGTATTGATGTCTTCAAAGTTGTTCTACAAGCGGATGCTCGCACGATTTTCGAGCAAGTACTTTCGATCCCAAGTGTCACTCCAGGAGTTTCTACGGTTGTTATTGGGCCTCGTCTCCTATTGATTATAGGAGGCTCCAGGCACGCTAAAGATGTGTGGATAATGGATATCCACACTTATCAAGAATATCGCCTACCACCTAAGCCGATACCTTCAAAGGCGAGGAGTAGCTTCATCCGGTCACGTTGTTCTTTGTCAGCCTAACATATGTTAACACTGTTTACCATACCGGCCAGTGCACGGAAGACTTTCATATCGGCGACGAGTCATTTACTCGTGCTACACACTTTCCTCGCTTCAGGTGAAGGTTACCGTAGCTTTGTCGAGGCCTTCCCCATCCCACCACCTGGATCTGACAGTCCGATGGGGGCGCCACGCACATTACAAGCCTCGCACCAGAAGCTAATGGACGACATGGAGCTATCACGCCCTAGTCTACTGTGCGAGACCCCTGCAAAGTCTTCTTCAGAAGAGATTCGCTTCACCCTTGTCGGCTTGGGTCTTGACGCATATCGCCTCCCCCAGCCAACCTTTTCACTTGTCCACTTCACACTCCAATTTGAATATCCAGAGGGGATGATCTCTGGGCGCAGGGAGCGCCTGGCTTCCGTGAGGCCCCTGGATTTTTCCACTCTGCTTCTAGATCCTGCGTTCGACGGTTGTGTGCGAGGTGTCTACTACAACTCCCGTACGCACTGTATAGGAGGGTTGGTGATTAATCTCCACACTCACCCGAAGTACGATTTCGGCTCGCTTTCCTTGGATTATGATCACCGTGCGTACGGTCGTAGCGTTGTCGCAATTGACGGGAGGAGAGGTAGGATATGCAATGCCATGTCAATTAGAGGGCACCGGTGGGTTGAAGTGATTAATTACGTATGAACAAGTAGCAACTATATTGGATTTTTATGACCACTACTTCCTGGAATCCATGTTAAAAGTGTACTGAAGAGCTCAATGTCTCCGAATCCCATTTTTTTAAGTATTATAATGTTGTAGCGATAATTGTTGACCGCAGACCCAAGAAGCCAAGCACGAGAAGTGGTACCGATGGGAATTCAGCAGGAATATAATAGTTTTACCTTGCTCTGTTCGTCAGGATCACATCATCAGGGGCTCAGCGCCTGAGCATGAGGGTGACGGGGGCTGAGTCTCTCCGACGACGATATGGTCCCATCAGACTTTGCACTGACAGGTCATCTTCCACGACCAGATATATGGCCCCGAGACGCGTTCCACCTCTCAAAATGAATGCGAGGTCTAACGCACTGTCGGACAAGTTCTCTTCCATGCGACGGGACCTTGCCGACGGACGGGCGTTTTGGAGCGGATCAAATATTAATGTAGTGGAGCATGTCCTAACAGCCGTATGCATACCATGATACTGAAGTTTAAGATATTCTCCAGACCGGAGACACGGCTGGACTGCGGTATTTGACCGCGAGGGCTTTTGCAGCCATCAGTGTGAAGTGCATGTGCATTTCGGCAAGGGACATGGAGCTGTGAATATTTACTTCGTGCATACACAATAGTCAGACTGGTAGCCTATCCACTCGATCTGCGGGAGCGTGGTCACGGAAGATTCACAGAGCGTTGTTGCATGGGGCAGAACGGTGGGAGCTGATAGCGGCCATATTGTGCCCTACGTCTGGTAGGGTGCTTGTAAGTTCGTGAGTTGGCGACAAAAAATTCGGGGTCACTTACTAGGTGTAGTGCATACAAACATCGACTGAACTGAATTGCTTTTGATATTTGTCAACATTAGTATCCATCCATCCTCCCCTTTTACGCCCTGTACAGGATCCCAAATCAGAAACACGCAAAAAGCCTGAATCTCGAAGGAGGTACCAAGACGTTCGCCATGGCACCCAGCATTCTTGTATAGCGACATCTCATGAATGTTTGAGTGACCGGAAAATACAAACGAGGCGACCTTGTCGTTCAGAGCCTTGGGGAGATCGTGGCACTCGCAACCGAAGAACCGGCCCCCGTGAAATTCGTGATACATGGATGCGTTTTGATTGTTGCAATTTGTTTCTCCCCAAACCCGCACCACATAGCTGATCGCAGAGAGTCAGATCAGCCAATTCATTAACAGACGGAGGTAGTCCTCTCGAAAACAACGAACCCGTGTTCGGTAGTGTCGGCCCAACTGCAGTGTGCGCTGACCAGGCCACCGCCGAGGAGGGATGCGCAAAGCAAGGTTGCCGACAAGCGCATCTTCTGCAGATTGTGAATCAGCTTCGCTCGCAGCCTCTCGTGAAAAATAGACAGCGCACAATGGGATGTTAAATAAGTGGATGGGGGAATCAGCCTTGTCAAAGAGCTTTTAAGTGTTGTCCAGCCCCTTAACTCCACATGATACCCCGAGCAGGGGCAGAACATTGGTCAGAGCCTGTGACAACGTGGTCCAGCCGGGTTTGGTCCTGCACGAGCCTCGATCACGAAGCTCCGGTGTAGATATCGACAACATTGGGTCTGTCTGAGAAAAAATGTCTGCAAACGCATTAAATGAAAAGTGACAAATACACTTGGGGCATTCCGAACCCGGCGTACCATATATACCGACGAGATGATGCAGAATAATTCGCCGGAAATTCGTTTCTGGTGTCGATTTGATACCGTTAGCTTGACTTGACCTTGCTTGGCTTGACCTCATAAGGTACAGTGGTCGCGCCATACGAACGTGAATCTTGAGTGGGTCACCGACCCACCGTCGGGCCGGGCTTCGATGAGTATGGAACTGCACGGAAGAGCCTCGTCTGGTAACCATCCCGTCTATGAGATTGGTCGACCGACGGCTTGCCCCATAGATGAAATAGGCTCCAGACTAGGAAGAACCGAGATGACAGCTCAAGGTTACGTAAGCACATGTTGTGAAGTTCCTCTGCAGTTATCCTTTGGGACGAAGATATAGAAGTCGGCGATCCGAAGGACTCGGGGGTGGCATGCTCACCGAAGTTGCCATCGCGCCTCTGTCTTTCAACGGCCGAAGCCAATCCTCCGTGATGTTGTCTGGGCGTGGTTAATTTGAGAACTGCCTATTGCGCAGACTAGCAGTCGACAGCGCAAATTGCGAGTCTTAGGTCCCTCCCAAGAGTGAGAGCGACGGGTGTCGATGTCGAGGATAGGCTACGTTGGCGGACATAGCTTGCGGAGGTGGGGTTAGAGAGCCCAAAGCCCATAGTCTCTGTGTCGTTTGTTGTCTGTAGCGCCGCTCGAGTGTCGGCAGCATCACAAACGCAAAGACTCACCGCCTGCCAGACGCTCTGATTGACAAGTACATCACTTCGTGTCCAGGCAACCTACGGCTGACCGCTCATACATAAACGCAAGTCAGGCATCCGGAGCCAGGTGCAGGCCAGCGTCGATTCGGAGTCAAGTTGTGTGCCTGCGCACGGTCCTGAGGCGATCAATACGGCGGGGTGGAACCGTGAATACCCACGTGCTGATGCAGATCGATATCATCGTCCATCATCGCACTTGCAACTTCTGTATACGTACAGCACTTTCAGCCACTTCACAGGCACCACTTGAAAGTTGAACGAACTGGCTTCAGCCGCCGGTGTCCACGTCCAGCGTCCACGGCCCTCGCTGTGGAGCGATGCCAAATACAGAGCTCATCGTAGGGCATATGGTGTAGCTGGTTATCACGCCCGCTTAGCATCTAGCTGAATTGCGGGCGGTCTCCGGTTCGAGTCCGGATTTGTCCACTCTTTTTGATAGCTTTTTGATAGAGCTTGCAGTACCACTACTACAGACAGCGCCTGATGGTCACAATTAATGCCTCGTCTATATAGATCACTTATATCGCCCCAGCCCCCCCACGCTTTCTTCTCTACGCGATGGCAGCCCCAGATCCCGGTCTCGTCCTTACTCCTGAGTCGCAGAGTAAGCTCATGGGCTCTCATGGGCCACGTCGAGGAAGTGGTCGCTTGGATCGTCAAGGCGAATCTGCCCACTCCCTGTGTACAAGAATCACCCGCCTTCGCCAACTTCTGTGACGCGATCGGGTGGCTGGCCGGTGATGTCGAAGCTTGGGACCGTCACTCCCAGAGCCAGTTCGCACAATTGTTCCATTGACCACCTACATCTCACACGAGCCTATTTGGGGCACGCTTGTGAGCTGTATTGAAACAGGGTATTACCCGACTATGGAGGCATAAAGTAGGTCCCGATTCAGCCCCCCAGACGTCATCATTTTCTTACAAGTATTGGGTTAGCCCAAGTTTCCTCCCAGTCGTTCTCGAATAGCTGAACGGAGTACCTGGATGGCCAGTCAAAGTATGACCAGGATTCAAGACGGTCGTACTTCTGCGGGTGGAGACAGATCAACGAACTCGAACATAGGCCAGTGAAAGTCCTTAACTGACGAGGTAGCGCAGAGATGGATCGTTGAGCGGGTCGTGCAAGAGCTATAAACGGCGCCAGCGGCTCATATTCCTCCCCATATGCCAATACGACACTCACTACAAATACTGGGTAGGAACGGTGTCTAATGAGAATAAGATAGTCATAACTCCATCGTCGAAACGAAGCCGTAAGTATAACAATGCATTGGTATCAATCCAAAAGCCAAACAAACATACAGAATTCCCAGTCGCTGAGTACAACAGCTTTCATTCCATTCAAGGGTCCCGGTGAGCTAAGAAAGCGCCCATGTTTCTTGACTTGCTCCTTGCCCCAGAAAGGCCGACGCTGGGGAAGCCCCTGCTCTCTCCGCCTTCTGTGGAAAATTCGGCTACATAAGATGACGGCGACGGCGTCACCTGTGGGATGGGGAACGCTGCGACAGCAGGAGAGGCCGAGATGGACTCTGTTGGGGTGTACGGAGTGGTCGACTGTGAACCAGTTGAGGTCGACAAACGAGATTTGTGCTTCGATAGTCCGTTCTTCGCCTTCTTCGCGAGGTGTGGCAACGTTGGCATCTCGTGGCGGGCGTAAGTCGGAGACTGGGTCTGCGTGAGATTATGGTGGTTGTACTGCACACTCTGATCACCGTTGGATAGCGAAGCAGAAGTACGAGAGCGGGAATCTGAACCTGACGCACTCCCAACGACAGACGCTCGCTTGCGGGCATACAGCTCACCCCCAAGATCTGCATCGTCGGCGTCGCCAGATCCACTACCAACATCTCCCGCCTCATAGTGGTCCACACTTCCCCGAACAAACTGACCATACTCCGGTACACCCGCAGAAAGGGAAAGTGGAGCACCACTGCCCTGGAATCCCTCGAATTCATCGCCTTCAGCCAGCGATCCTCCCGTCAAATGCAACAGCGCGGACGAGCGCTCGCGTTCTCGCCGCTCCCTCCGACGTGCGCGTCTCTCTATCTTCCGCCGCCGTTCCTCCTCCTGTCTGAGCTGCTCCCGGGCGCCTAGCTCGGGAGACGACAGCCTGGCAATGGTGGACGCATCTACCGGGGCAGCGTCCGAATCGAGTGTGGAAGAAGATGCTGTGCCTGGCTGTCTGCGCCGGCGAGTGTCTGCTTCGTCGTCATCGTCGGGAAGATATATAGGTGGACGGCCGAACAAGTGCAGTCCAAATAGCGTGACTGAGAATGCAGGGCGTTTTCTGGTCCTGCGCACACCCGAGCCAATATTTGAGTGTAACGAAAGCGTCTCAGCTTCCGTGTCCGCGTCACCAGTGTCCTGCAGTAAGCCCTCTAGTTCGTCAGAGTGGCCTCTTCGAGGACGTTGGTCGCTACTAGCAACCTCGTTAGCACCTGGGGATGAGCTCCTGTTGAAACATGGGAGACACGAGGCAAACGCAGCGCGGAGACTGTCGGCGTAGGAAAAGTTATCCATGGATTTTAGGCTGGTGGATGGGCAGCTGAGAGAAGACTATGAACAGCGGAGCGTAGGGTTGAACTGCGTAAAAATCGTGGATGGATCGTGCACGGAGCGGCCTGCGCTGTGGAAGGGCCGGCAGGACAACGAAACGTTTTATCAACCTTGTGCTATTAGGCGGTGTTAATAAGGATGATGGGACCTGTTTCATATGAAAAGCTCCGGTACTATTGGTTGTGTCCTTCACGTGCAAAGACGCCGGACACATGAAGATATTATACAGCTGGGGACTGGTTGTAAAGTACTTCTCCATTTGCGATACTCGAGCCTCATGATGTATGTTAATGTACAGCGAAGGAAGAGAAAAAAAGACAGAAATGCAAATGCCCCGAAACCTATGCAAATGAACGTTACTCCATCCCAGAAGGCTCATCCGCTGAATCCAGCAGACTATTGGCAGCGTCATGTCAGTGGAGTGACAAGTAGCAGAATACCACATCAGTTTACCTGTACTGCTTCGTGAGTGAACACTCTCCGCCGTTCTCCAAGTCGATGTTGTACGAGTAAAAGTAACCCTCCGAGGAGATAACCATGACCTGCGGGAGGGTTCTACAAGGCAGAGTATGTTTGACATAGATTTCTGAAAGACAAACATCGAGACTTACCCGCTCAGGGCGACGATGCACCGAGCACCACTCGTTGGAAGCCGCAAGAATGCAAAGTCCCTCGAAGGCTCCCACATTTCGGTCAGCGTGTTTGGGAGGTAACCGCCCATGGAATGAGACAGGCTCTTTGTCATCTGCATCGACTTTCGACGAAGACTGGATCTGCAACGCAAGTCAGCACTCAGACCTATGGGGTATGTGGCACCACCCCAACACTCACGATACCCCGCCACTCTTCTTTCGGTCATCGATGAAGGCCTCGTAGCCCCCATCGAGGCCTTGCATACCCTCCCGGCTGTCAATCGATTCTGGGGGACTTGACGGCCCTCTGCTCGACGTAGATGAAGCTGAAGATTTTTGTGGACCCAGCTTGAATATGTGCACCGTGTCATGAGCGGAGCTGACAGCAAGCAGTGTAGATACGACATTGAAGTTGATAGAGTATATCCGCGCCTCTCGTGTGCCGCGACGGAACTGGTACAATTTCTCTGAACCTGGGATGCTCCACACGCGGATAACAGTACCTTTGTCTGATGCAGTAGCAAGCAGGGTACCAGAAGAGTTGATGGAGAGAAATGAAATAGGTGATTTGTGCGCTTGAATGACGTTGGCAACGGTCAGTGAACGAGTGGAAAAGAGGAGGACATCCCCGGATTGCTGGGCGGAGGGTGGTGGTGGAGCGGGCGAAGCCTGTGGTGATAGCGTAGATGCGGGAGAGGGAACAGGAGATGGGTATGCGAGGTAAGAGCTGTCAGCGGAGGGAGACAGCGCACATATAGCTTGATGTAACACTTCTTTGAGTGTCGCTGTACGTGCACCCGACAACTGATGCTCACCTTCTGGATTCGGAGTCGTCTCTATGACGTGCAAAAGGCGCATGTTGGATATGTCGTAGATGTATATCTCAGTCTCGAGGACAATTACGAGCGTTTTGCGGTTAAGCTTCACGGCGAGTATGGACGAAGGAAAGAGGAGCTCGCAGATCATGGATTGACGCTAACGTGAAGGGGGTTGGGGAACACAGGCGCTCGATAGACGTAAGTTGGAGCGCACCTTGGTGTTTACTATTTGCAACTTCCGTGGACTCGATTGGGGCTGATCGGCGGCACCGACCAACGCAATGAGAGACGTGCAGAACAGCATCTCGACAATGCCACGCGCTCCGTCATCTAGATAAACATTTCAAAGAGAGCGAAAATAACATTGGAACTCGTGAATCCAAGCACAACGCGTAAGTGTACTCACTCATTGTGTACACCCTCCCGAACGGATCGCAGTTGGTGATACTGTAACCCTTACGAGTGCCGACAGAAATGCACCTGGAAAAACCACGAATTTTAGCCGCGCAACAAGCCACAAGCGCACCACCCGTACGAGAAGTCCTGATTGAAGTTTGCAAAGAGCATGTTCACATTCGTTCGTTCTGCCATGGTTTCAGAGAACGGAAGGCTCGTTGTGGCTTTGCCCTCTCGCTTAGTGGCGGGACCGCAGGTCACCCAAAGCGGCACCGCACCAAACAACACCAAGCCATGGACCCACAAGAGCCCAAAACACGATCCACTCCGACGTCGATCGCGGTAAGGTGAACGCTCTGCCTGGGTCAGAGGGGCTTCACC
This sequence comes from Leucogyrophana mollusca, assembly GCA_021014945.1. Taxonomy (NCBI): domain Eukaryota; kingdom Fungi; phylum Basidiomycota; class Agaricomycetes; order Boletales; genus Leucogyrophana; species Leucogyrophana mollusca. The sequence goes on along the minus strand of MU266646.1, from coordinate 8,379 downwards.
AACAGATATGCCTTCGCGTGTCGGAGAGCCTCCGGGGCCTACAACCGCTCTTTACTTGCCCGATTTTTGTAGTCGGCACACTCCAGGCAAGTAATCCAACTGAGGAAATTACGCTGACTAAGCTAAATGGTGTAAACCTCTGACATACTCAAGTGACTCGACTTGAGCGACAACTAATACTCCGCAGAATCAGCTGCCAGAGGTTGTGTCTTCTTCTCCGAGCCAGTTTAAATATAATAGGTTACAAGATCTGTGTTCCCATACATAAAGTCCCCACGAAGATTGACACTAGCTTGAAGAGTCAGCGGCCGCAATCAGGTCACACAGCAGGAATCTACTCACAATCTTACACTCTTTCAGGCCATCCCGAACCATGACCCATATAAAACAAACTGCGCCCAATGATAAGGAGCATTGGTATCGTCTTTAGCTTTAATTGCCATCGCAGCCTTTTGCAGGCACCTCGCCAAATTCACAACAGGAACATCCTCCCCGATGCCGTACAACTTCTCCGCTCGACAGCTCTCAAAGCTGGAATAAAACTCATGAGCCCACGCGCGACCGTCCTCGCTACGCGTCTTCCAAAGCGTTCCGATGGCCGACCCAGCGCCTGAGTAAAGGAAGGCGGATAGGATGCCCAACGGCTCGTCGCCAGGCATCGTGGCCTGGTCTGTTGAAGAGCACGCAATCAAAGTCACTATCGGTGCACACCGGAGTTCAAGGTCGAATATCTCTTGCGCGGAAAAGCGCTGTTCGTGAGCCAAAACGAGGGATTGTTCGAGTGCTACGACCTGATCTAGGGTGTGTCCGTGGAAGTGGACGAGAGCCGTCGCCTCTGCCGACCGCAACTTGAACTCTTCGTGCGTAACCTGGTCACCAAAGCTCACAGAGCTCGAGAACCGGGCAGACAACGCCTTCAAATGGGTCGATATATGGGTTGGTTCAGGATCGTTCACCCTAATACCTTCGTAAACTCCGAAGAACGCTGCTTTTCTCTCTGCGGATGGCTTCATGTGACTCTTGCTGCGGGCTAGGCATTGTCTCAGTACAGAGAGGCTGTATGTGTAAATCACGGGGTTGCGCTCCAGTAAGACCACGGATTCGCCGTCGTCATCGACGTCGATCTCGATGGCGTGTAAAGGGATGCCGTGCAGAGGTTTCGTGGGGCACAGCACGAGCATGTCTCCCTCTCGGCTGATATCTTTGATAGGGGCTATGAGCTCTCTGAGCATGTTCAGATTATCGTAGGCATCGGGACCGCTAAGCTCCTTTCGATCCAGATATCTGTGACCTTCCACCCCAGAATTTCTCCATCGCTCCACCTCACTGACAGTGATGCCCAGCTTGTGCATGCGGATCCTGGTGTTCACTTCTCGCGGTCGTTGTCCCGGAGTAGGCTCAGGCCAAATCTGCGCATTAACGACCTCTACATGCACCAGGAACAACAAGTCCCCAACCGCAGTCCAATCAAAGAAGATAACCCGCTCTGTGGACGTCAGTGACATCCACTGAAGGTCATCGATGGTCGCCGGAGCACCAGTGAGGACCGCCAGCGATCCGTGCAGGACAGGGTCTTCTCGCATTCCCTTCTTTAGTTCACGCAAGTCCGCCTTGATGCCAGCACGATCTTCTGGAAGGGCGGAACGCAGTGATTTCGAGAGTTGAGTCATGCGGAATAGCGGTGCAAGGGAATCCAGCCTGATGTCTACGAAGGGAGAGTCGCGGTAAAGCCAGTCCAGATCATCGAGGTATATTTCTGGGTATCGTTCCACTTGGGTGCCATGGAACTTGAGCATGTCTGATAGCGAACGAGCTTTGGAGTGTTGTATCCACTCCCACGCGCCAGGGGCTTCCTCGCAAGAAGTCGCTATCTCCAAACCCAGGTTGAAGATACGGCGGACGTTTTTCCCAGTACTCAATGAGTGTCTATATTGCAAGGAGCCGACAGTCGCGCTCGATGAGGTCGGTGCGTCGTCTATAAGGAATTCAAGGATTCGCACCGCCTGAGAGAGAGTTAGCGCAGCGTCCTCTGCTTGACCTAACCGGTGTTGGGCCAATGCCTTCCAGTATCTGCACTCCAAGATCTCGCCAACTTGGGTCGTCATTTCGTACCACTCTAGAGACTCCGTCAACTCCTCGATCGCTTCCTTAAGCATAACGGACTTCTTGGAGTCGTCTGTCAAGTCGGCGGATAACAATACTCTTCTGCGGGCGTTATGCATCTTCAACTCTGCGAGGGCCGATGTTTCTATATCATCGTGTCCGCCATATATACGGAGGGCAGCTACAGTGCACGCGATGGCGCTCTCGTATCCTTCTAAAGCCTCCAAGTAAAAGGCTTCGACGTTGGAACTGCGGATAAAGAACGTTGTGCCTTCTTCAACATCTACATGTGCAACGTTAGTAAAAAGAGTAAAGGGTAGTCAAAGCTTTCGTACCGAATGCAAGTTTACTGACTTCCACTAAATATCCCTTGGCCTCGGCAAGTGCAGTAGGTGGAAGAACAGATCTGAATTCGATGCACCCTCGCGCGAGCAAAAGCATCTTCCGTGCGGCGCTGTCCGTCCTGTCCAGGGCGTCATCTACTGCACCCCATCTCGTGAGTAAGGTTTGTGCTGAGCTGAAAGCTTCCCGCTGTAGTTCTGGTGAAACAGCGTCCGGATCAAAGACCAGCATGGCTGCTGCCAATATTTCTGCGGTCTCCGAGGCCACTACTTGAAGATCAGACGCCTCCAGTGCATCCATATATCCCTTCCCGTGTTCGACAATTTTCCGGGTGTTGCCAGTGCGATAGGCAACGAGAAACATGACTTTGAGTCGAAGCAGAGTGATATTCGAGTCCGCCACTGCCAGTATCTGAGGGGGAAATTCTTCACAGTCCTCCAAGAACGAGCCGATGTCAGCTGAAACACCGACTTCGATGCTCATGACCAGCAAGTGAACGACCCAGAACTTTGCGGTGCGACCAGTAACCCTGTAGAGATCTCGAAGGGTTTTATGCACTTCATAAACCATGGTATTGTCGTCGACGAAACTAAGGGGTTTTAGCAACGAGTCCAACAGGGACATCTGTCGTCCAGGAAAATCAGCCTGTCCGAAGGCGTCGACTGCATTCGCAGTTCCTGTGATGGCCGTCTCTAAGATGCTATCGACGTCTCGATGGCGATCATCGATAAGGAAGGACTGGAGAGCTTGAACGTCAATATGCCCCCAAGCATGTCCACATTTGCGATAATTATTGGTTGCAGACGCAAGGAGCTTGTCGCGCTGTTTCCGATCCTTATTGATCAGATGGAGGTGTCTAGCTTTGGACAGTTCGATTTCGGCAGTGAATGCGGGAGATACTCGAGCGAGCATGGAGTTAGCGGATGGAAGTTTCTTGAGGTGCTTAAGGAATGAGAGGTGGTTGTCCCAGCTCGGAGAAGAGTGTTCGACGCGTAGCATAAACACTCGGAACGCATCAGCATGTCGAGATTGACGAACGAGGGTGGCTACGATCTCGTCAAATAACGCAAGTCTCGATGGTTCTCCCGAGTCCTTGCCGATGACGTCGTAGTACATACCAAGGAGGAAAACCTGCGTGAAACCTGCTGAGGACGCATCATTGAGTAGACAAAGTTGAACATACAGAAACAACATCGTATTCTGATGGGAGGCGGTTTTTCAACCATTTTTCCCATATCAGAGAGGCTAGGAAGGGCGCGGACTGTGGGCCATCGAGATGCACCGATCTAAAGTCCTCTAAAACTGTGCATGCTAGATAAAATGATAGGAAGTCGTGGAACCGGCTGTGACGGGACTGTGACGTTCTATCGAGAGTGCCGATATGGGTATCATCCAGAAGTAGCCCTTGGGCCAACCGGATGTGTTCTGCAGCCTTGTTTCTATATCCCTGGACGTTATACGTGTAAGACAGGCGCAGATGTGTGGCCGGGAGGTGTTCACTCTTGTCGAGCGCATGAAGGCAGCACAAAGAGCGTTCGAAATGCCCCAGATGAAGTGCCTCGATAGAACTGCATAACGCAAGATTTTGCAAAGCGAGATCTTTAGGGTGCTTTCCAGCAGTAGCGCCAACGTCGTGGAGAAGATCATCGAATTGCGAACTCTTGCCAGACTGAAGTTGAGCCTGGAAATGTTCCCGGCACTTGGCGTAGGCCTTAGTTCGCTTCGCTTCGTCCTTGTAGTACTCAACCTCGTTGTCCGTTTCCCACCACTGTCGATCCTCGTCTTCCTCGTTTTCCTCGTCTTGGACCAGGGGGAGAGGGGAGGAAGTCAACTCTACGGATTTCTTCGAAGGTTTCAGGTGTTTTAATAACCGCTTCATGTCAGGTTGTAAATCCAAGGGTGCTACGAGGAGCCAGCGATGAGCTGTGATGGGTACTTGGAGTCAGGCAACAACTCGGACTTTGAGGTCCTGGCGCCTATTCGCAAATGATCCAGCCCGGTTGACAGCGCGTGATAGGCACTGCACCATTCATGTTGTGCCAGAACGACCACGAGGACGATTTTGGGGACGATTTGCGATTGGGATTTGAGACCGACGAGGCGGAGCAAGGACAGCTCGCCGTAGTCAAGAACACGCCGGGAGACGACAGTACGAGAGAGCTCATCACGGAGAAGGAAATACAGGACACATAGTATGTAATTTTGGACCACGTTATCGCGATTGGAAACCGATAACATTACACAAACATCGTACTCTGCAGCTTCTCAGCGCGCTTTGACACTGTGCAATATGGCACATGTGGCGGTCGCCCAGCTTGTCTTCTCATAATCACTTTCAACTTTCACGCCTCCAATCCCAAGCTACGCCGCTTTCGCCGAGCAAGTATCGAAGTCAAATTCTCTACTCCGAGCTTGAAGCCCAAGGGGAAGCCTCTTCCTGTCGAAATATTGGCCTATGCACCGCAAATAGCATATGGCATGTTGTCATTCTCGAAAGTGACTTCGAAGATGGACTTGTCCATCCCCGTCACAATCGGCAACTCCTTAGCGTCTGCGGCGATAACGCCTTCGATCTCGAGGACTTCAGAGTCGTTACAAGGCCAGAGGCTTGTAATGCAAGGCAGCGAACGCGGACACCCGCCGTCAAGGATTGTCTGGTCTATTGTAGAGAACGACCAGCATCCAGACGGTGTCGCTGGGATTCCTAGCAAAGGTGAGCCTGGAAGCTTGACCTGTGTAAATTGAGTGTGTCGCTGATCACCACCTATATAGTGCGGGCTGCTCTTATTGTCGGGCTGAAGGAAGTAAACTGCAGGTTTGTGGGCGAATTTAGAGTCGACGCGTCAGTTGGATGGACGGTCGATCCGAGACGGTGGCCGCTGTCGAGCAAGAGAGATGATCCCGTCTTATTTGATACCAGCAGGCCACTGCTGAGAGGGTACAAGGAGCTGGGACCTGTTTTTGACGGAGTTGACCTCGGGGCCTTGATCGAACTCGGGGAGGTGAGACGGGACGTAGTTGCAGTGCCGTCTGACATCTAAGGAGATCGCACAGGATTGTGTTTGTGATATGTAGGAAGTTGACCATGTTGAACGTTGAACTGAGAGGAACTGAGAAGCTCGAGTGTCCTCGACCACTCTCCGGTCTCCTCCCGAACCAGCCATCCCGGTGTCGTTGGTTCTCTTTGTCGCTCGCAAAGGGGGTTTATCTTACAGTGAGTTCTATCTTATAGCAGTCCAAGGTGGATCGTTGCTCGTCGGGCATATGGTGTAGCTGGTTATCACGCCCGCTTAGCATCAAGCTGAGTTGCGGGCGGTCTCCGGTTCGAGTCCGGATTTGTCCAATTTTTTTTCTCTATCCTCTCGTGTGATACCTGGCCTGTAAATAGGGACATTCACGGTAGTTTTCCCGCACTAGTACTGTCCTTCGCGGTGAAGTCACCACGGTACCCCCACCCATTCGGCAATCAGCCTCATAGTAATACTATAGAATTTTCTCATGACATAAACACACTGCTAGAAAGTGAAAGGTCATCGCAACATATCGATCGCGAGTGCGCAGGGTGGCTACACGTCTTGCATATGATTTCGATGCGTTAGCTGCGCGCCTGATATCTAACCAGCTACATAAAATCACTTCAAAGCCAGCTCATTTTCCTGCATACGCTTAACTCGCGTCGAAAGCGTCGTTCTCTGGGCAACAGCTGTCCTTGTTCCCCCCACAATCGCATAGTGGCCTCCCTGGCCTCTGGCGGTATATATACCACCTCAGGCAGGACTTCTCGGACGCAATAGATGGTCTAATAGATGGGGTTTTTATGTTATGGGAAATTGGTCTGTGAGACCAACCTCCGGCGATCCTTCAGTGCCTGATACTAAAAATAGATTGATTTCTCCTCCAAATCCTCCCCAAATCCTCCAGCAGACCTCTACAGCGCCTCGCTGACCCTCCCCACATTTCAATACATAAACTATGTAGGACACCCTTGTGTCCTGGCACTCAGTTGCTGGTTTGCTCGTAGCATATCCATGTATGTATTTTTTACTTTTATGACTGTCCGACCCTCTAACACACCCTAGCAGCTCTCCCGCACCCTCTCGCACCTTCCTGCACCCTCTCGCACCCTCTCGCGCCCTCTCGCGCCCTCTGGACCCTCTTGGCACCTTCCTGTGCCCTCCTGCACCTACCTGCGCCGTCCCACACCACCCTGCACCCTCTCGCATCTCCCCGCACCCTCTCGCACCTCCCCGCACCCTCTCGCACCTCCCCGCACCTCCCTGCACCCTCTCGCACCCTCCCGCATCCTCTTGTGCCCTCCCGCATTGCCCTGCGCCCTCCCCCGCCTTCCAGCATCCTCTTGGCACCTCCTTGCACCCTCTCGGCACCTCCTTGCACCCTCTCGGTACCTCCCTGCACCCTCCCGCACCACTCTGCACTCTCCCGCACTGTCCTGCACCCTCCTCGCCTTCTCGCGCCTTCCCATCACCTCCCACCACCCTCTCGCACCTCCTCGCGCCCCCCTGCACCACCTGTCGCCTTCCCTCACCTTCTCGTGCCCTTCCACACCTTCCCGCACCCTTTCCCTCCTTCCTGTGCCCTCTTCCGCCTCCCTGTACCGTCCTGCACCTCCCTGTGCCCTCTCGCACCGCCTCATGCCCTCCTGTGCGGTCCTGCGTCATCTCGTGCCCTCCCACACCTTCTCGCACCTTTCCATACCTTTCCGCACCCTCTTACGCCTCCTTCCCGCGCTTTCCTGTCTATGTCTAATATTCTCGCAGGTTTGCATACCGTCCAATTTCCCCCTCATTCTGTCACACCTTCCGACGTCTTCCGGTGCCCTTTTCTCTCATCATCAGGTCCTCTTTTGTCTCGTGCTTGCATCATATGTATTCACTAGTACAGCTTATAGTTTTCATGTTTTACTGCACTAGTCCAACTGTTTATACTATCATAATCTCGATGTTCTTTTCAGTTGTGCTCATCGAGTCAGTTGTATAGCCCATTCCATGGTCTGTGAGTCTTGCAAACCTGAAACGCACACTGACATTTGTGACGTGAACTTGCTGCATATTGGTGGTTCCTTGTGTGGAATCTATGCAACTGATGGTCTCGATGACGTTTACAGCTCGCTCCATCGCACCGGTGATCTCCCATGGGCTACAAGATGATGTGGGCTATCTAAACAATCATTTCTAAGATGTCTGAGTGGTGCTATGCACAGTAGGGCAGCTGGTATGTATATTTTCCGTTCAGTGCGAACTTTATTCGCAATGTGATTGGCTGATCACATCGGCCCCAAAGCGGTGAGCGAGGCTCTCGGGAGGCTCTCTCATCTCAATCAAGTAGATTCATTCCTTATTTCAATTGCTCAGGATCATCAAGAACCAACATCAACTTCTTAGAAGTTCGCCACCAGTGCTTATTCCATCTATTCCATCTATTCCCGCACCTTCCCTTGGCAATCAACAAACCACGACGTGTTCGAATATCTAGTACCATACTATGATGTAGTCAGGTTTCCGACAGCACCAATGACTTCAAACACCCTCCCATCAACCATCCACCCCCATTTGCACCCTCACACAGCCCCGCCTACGCTGACATGCCTCCCGTTGTCACGCACCAAAAGTGTTTGGTAGCGAGAACATTGAATATTGACGAATATACGATGCCAAATGCAGCACAGGACGATCCTTCACTCAATAATTCCCAATTCGGATGATCTCCACTCGCTCAATTCGTCTTATCGCACCACACCGGCATTCATCACGGCAATCACGTAACACAAACGATTATTTGCAGACGCGCGTCTTTTTCATTTTCCCCACCACCTATCACATTCAGACGCCCGCTATCACACTCGTTACAATCACGTTTACCACATCCCGACATCACTTGACGCCCACCGCATATCCGCTATGTCTGCCATCATCC
>MU266645.1:0-27188 GCA_021014945.1 Leucogyrophana mollusca | reverse complement strand
GATGCCAGTGTGACGAATCCACCTCGATACATCCATGAGCGAGCGATTTTGATGCTTCTATAATGTTCAGGTCCTTTACAGCGGACGCGGTGAGCTAAATCAAGCAACATCAGAAACTATCCATGAATACTGACAGAATACGAACCCTTTGTTTTATATTGCCACGGAGCGAGGAAAGCATGTCCGTAACCATCCTTGACAGTTGCTTGGAAAGTTCAGGGTCCTCGAGCAAGCCCCTTGGGATCTTAAAAACTTCGATGTTCTTCTTGATGAATTCCTTTTGTTGTGTGAGTTACCGTTCTATATGTAAACGAGAATACGAATGCAAGATACCATGACGTGTATATGCGTGTCAGTCACATATGCGGTTATGTTTGGTGACAGCAAGCACGCCTGCAGGCGACTTTGGAGTCCTGCCTGTGATAATGTTGATTCAGTCAGACAGCGGTGTGTAGGTGGGTATGATGCTGGCAAACCTTGAAATCTTTGGAGTCAAGGAGCTCCTTCAAGTCAGCGAGCCCAGTGTTTTCCTCTTCGACGTTTTTCTTCAAGAGGTTTGCCTTGAGGTCGACGAGCATGTGGTATATGCCTCCAGACTAAAAAACAACGTTTGAAACCTGCATGAGTGTATTGAGATAAACCTACATCGATAAACTGGCAGAGACTTTCGTCGTCAACACCAGTCTCTCGAGCCTTTTTCCTTGCGTATTCCTTGAGCCGTTTAGTTCGTTGTGGTGTGAGCACCGTCGGGTCGCTTCGAGCACTCGCGCTGCCAAATGAGTCTGATCTCCTGCGTCGCAGGCCGGCACTGATAGGTCCAGAGACAGATGAATCAGGCGTAACAGGACGAAGGGCGGAACTGCCCAACGGAGCTCGGGAGGTTGAGGCTACGCTGGGCGTACGACTTGTCTGAGGCAGCGCAGTTCCCAGTGGCGACCGGGCACGACTGATACTACCAGAAGCTGGCCTAGACGCTGTTCTGCCGCTGTTGACGGAAACCGAGCGACTTCGGCCGCGAGGATGTCCTTCGGTTGCATCTGGGGTGAGCAGTGCGTTTCTGGCTCCAGAGGCAGAGCGCATCGGATACCGTGAAAGCATCATCTTGGAATGCGGCCGGTCGAATCTTCGTGTTGGAGTGGGTGCGCGTTGGGCGTTGAATGTGGACAAAACAATTTGATAAGTCACTCACAAACATTTGGATTTATTTGGTATCACGCACAATGTTCAGAAGTTGGGGGCTGGACGTCGAGTGGGGGATTTACGCTGAGTGTAGGCAGGAATATTTTCAATGTAGCATCAAATATCAGTGGGGGGAGATTCGGTGCGGTGAGAGGTGGTATGAGATGAATCAATATGTGTAAGAAATGGATGCATCAAGGGATCAACAAGTATAGCATAGGGGCGGGGGTTGACGCGCACGCGCAGCAGCCTCTGAGTGCGGCGCAGGTGGGATGCATGCCGTTCTGCATGTTCTGCATCGCGGGAGCACCCATCTGCATCATGTTGGGATTGCCGCCCATGTTCACGCCGTTGTGCGGCGGGGAGTTGGCCGTCGGAGAACTGCCTCCCAGCAGCCCTCGCACCATCTGCTGTGGGCCACCTGGACCGCCCTGTTGAGGCTGCTAAGGCTACGACATTGGTGGTGCTTGGTCGAGGCCGGCGGAGGTGCGGCGCACTCGTTTCGGATAGGGTGGCGAGTTATCGTTGTTGTTGGGTAGTGTTCCATGCTACGGGCCAAAACGCGGCAATGGGGGATATACTTCGTCTGCCGGGGGTGTGCTGTTGCGTTTCATCGAGCGATTAGGCGGCTGTTGGTGCTGCTGCGGAGGCCCCGGTGTGCGCCATCCTAGGAGCTGCATCCGTCTCAGATCAGATGGCGAGTTATCGTTGTTGTTGGGTAGTGTTCCATGCTAGGGGCCGAAAAGCAGCAATGGGAGATATACTCCTCCTGCTGGGGATGTGCTGCTACGCCCCACTGAGCGATTAGGCGGCTGTTGCTGCTGCGGAGGTCCCGGTGCGCGCTGTCCCGGCGAATACGATTTGAAATACCTTCTCCTCGAGCGTGAGCGAAGTCAGTTCCTTGTCCATAAGGCCCAATTCCTGCCTGGTTGTCGCTAAGACGTTTGTGTGAATGCGCAAAGGTTGTAGTTCTAAGCATGGGAGATGCGTCACCGCGGAGTGTCCCATTGTCGCACTGCGTACTGATATTGTGCAGCAACCTCTGAGTGCGGCACAGGAGTGGCCAGAAACTGCGCGTTGGGATGTTGATGACCTGGCGGTATCGACCACTGGTAAAATGGAGCAGGCCCATGGTGAGAGGGCCAAGCGGGGCCGGGTTGTTGCAGTCGCGACGATCCTATTGACGGCGGAGCATGCGTAAACATTCCCGAGTGCGGTACCTGATGCATCTGATATGGTGGATGTGGTGGGTGGGCGCCTGATGGCATCGCTACGCTGTGTTCGAGTTGAACAGATGGCAGCTGGGATGATGATCCAGCAACCGCTTCGGTGGGAGCCATAGGTGCTTTCCCCTTCCCCTTCCCCCGTGTCTTTGAGGTCGCTGTTGCGGCTGTTGCTTTGGCTTTTCGCCCTGCCCTTGGCTTGGCGGGAGCGCGGTCGAAAGCGGGTGGCTGTTCCGACGCAGTTTGCATCGCTGTGTCCTCATTCTCTACCTGGTCTAACTCGCCGGACTTCTTTGCTGCCCTTTTGTCTTTTAGCTGCTTCACTGCGTTTGATCGCACCTCGGCCACATTCGTAACGCGCACCGGTGTTTCGCGGAGAGCCGTAGGAATTATGGATTGTATGTGGACATAATTATGGATAGAATAGACGTTGAGGAAATAATGAGGTGTCGATTTGTGTTGAAGGACGGTTTTTGTGACCGTACTTTCCAATCGTTCCTGAGGGACGGGCTGTTGGCGGGTGTCCACGCACTGTGAGTCGATACAGTTGTGCTGGACGTTGATGGTACAGACGACGTCCTACGAGAACAATGCTTTGTTCAGACGTCTAAGTAAGTTTGAAACAATTGGACTTACCGCTGCTGCTACAGCTACTTCCTCGTCACCAAGCTCCAGACATGGCAGATAAAGGGACGGGTGCAGCGCAGCGCTGAACGAGAAAAGTTGGATGGCAACGTACTCAACCGTTTTCCCGTCAGACGGTGATATAAGGATTTCGCGAATGCGTCCGACACCTGTCTGCGATGAGTAAATTTCAGTCAGCAGTTTCCCAAGCCTGTCATGTAGCCCCACACCTTTCCATCTGCGTTTCGGAAGATGACGTGACTGTTGACATGTCCTGTTTCTCCTTCAGCGGTTACGAGTGACTTTCCGGGAAGGTATGAATCGTCTGGCTGAGGTGGGGGTTGGAGCACTGCTGCACATCGGGTTTGCGCCCAGGGGATAGCATCCTTTCTAACTGTTTGTCCGGAGTTGCTGAGCTGCGTTTCAACTTTTCCAGATCCTACGTGGATGTAAGTGACGACGCAAGCAATACATCGATTCACGCGTCTCACCAGCTTGTAAAGGTTCCGCAATAAAACTTGACAGTCCAAGGAGGCGAGCCTGCTCTGGGTGATCACGCAGGTAACTCAACACTTGAGCGCCTGCGCGGACCCAACGTTTGCGCGCGTTATCGTACCAGTATCCGCCAGTTGTAATATGCTTGACAATGTCTTGGCGAGCAAACGTTCTGCATGTGTCACGACTGGGTGCTTGGCGATTACTGTATATGCAAGACATACGGAAAACGTGATTGAATGATTCATATCGTTCTGTCGAGAAGATGATTGCCGGGCCAAAGCGACGGATAAACGCAGGTAGATGCACCAAGAAGTGAAACTTGGGTTTGCTGATAAGGATGCTGGGTGCGCACTGTGCCGTGATGTTCAGGAAGTCGTCAATCGTTCGAGATAACTTTGCCTAATGGTGATCATCAATATTGAAGCGAGTATAGCCCCGAGTATTGCTCACCAAATATTCCTCGGTGTTCTTGATCTCCGTGTGCCACACGAGAACGACGAGTTCTCCAATACTAGTCCATCCGTTGAGAACCGTTCTGGGGACAAGGTCGTGGATCAGGAATGGCATGACTTGTGCCAGACTTTTAAAGTGTTTTCCTATCAAGCTGCCTTTGTAATGGCATATATAATCGGCGCCAAGACACGGCGCGTTCAATCCCTCCTTCTCGATAGACTCGAGCCGGCTTTGAAAGACGTTCAAGAGTTTCGCTTTCTCGAGAAGAAATACCGTCTGTCCCCAAAAGTACTTGACGACACCGAGGAGTATTGTATGGAGGATTTCGGTTGGAGTGTCCAGATGAATGTTTACGCCTGCCTTGAGAGTGAGGAACCGACCATACAGTTAATGGGCGAATTACCATTCATTCCAAATAATGGATTTATAGCGTCTTGGAGGGAGTCGCCCTTTAAAAGATCCTCGAACTCCTTTTCGAGTCTAGCCGTGACTTCGCTTTCTGGCCTTACTTGGGATCCCGGCTCGCGCTTTCGCATCTTCTTGCCAAGTTCGACCAGCGTGTTCAGGATATAGCCCGAGGATGAATCACGGACCCCGGTTGATGATACTGACGTCTTGATCTTCTCCGTAGCGCCTGATTTGAGCCCGATGTTAAACTGCCGCCGGATCTCTTCCACAGTACCTTCAGGAGTTCGTAAGCTGCCTGACTTCGAAGTAATGGGTCAGTAAAAAGTATAACAGCTGAATCTCAACCGTCTTACTGAAAATATACTATTGTAGCCCATCTCGGACTCCTTGTATTGCTTCGTACCACCTACATCACAAGTTCTACAGAAGTAATTGCAGTTAAGACCCGCGTGGCTGCATTCTTCGGCTTGCATGGGGTTGTCTCCCGCCACAAAGAGGCCATAGGGTACGAGCATGACTTCCTCCTCGTCCCTGCAGTCCCATGTGATGACGCCAGACTCAGCTGCTTCACTACAATGGGTCACAGAGTAAGATTCCCCGCAATCAACGTCATATACTACTTACCATATCGAATGCTTCATAGCCCGCATCAGTTCCATGGGCGGTGCATGGGGAGACGATGACACGAAACGTACAAAAAACTCCTTCTCGAGCATTTCGCGGGGGAGATTGGCGTTAGACATGTAAATAGCGTGATGTTTGTTCCATTGTTTCGAAATGTTGCCTGAGACGTCGTCCATGAAGATGATAGGCGGCACTGTGTATACCATTCTGCCCGCCGACTTTGTGCGCAACGGATTGCATGTGAGTGACCCGTACTTTACGGACGACTCTTGAATACCCGTGAGTACACGAGCAGTAACACGTTGAAGTGCTGAATAACATACCGGTGAGGCCACAATCAAGTTCTCCGTGACAGGCTGAAATCACGTCAAAGGATCGCTTGAAGGTGGACGTATTGACAATCTCTTGTTCGTCACTGATAATGAACCCGGCCTATTCCACGTCTTGAGGGTCAATCCACGAAAAGAGAGAGTTATTGAGGTCCTACATCTGTTCGCGTGACGGCTCGCCCCAGCGCGTATAAGATCTTAGCGTCCGGTCCATTGCCGGGCTCGTCGACGTCTATGGAAGTATCCAGGCCGGTGAAGAAACGTTCAGGAATGAAGTAGCAACCGGACGTGTCTTGCAAGAGCTCGTCCTTGAAGTATATTGTCCCATCAACTCGAACTGCCGGTGGCGAAGGCAGTTCGAGTAGCATCTTCTCGCCGTTGAAGACCTGGGACATCCCTTTGCCGTTATCCTCCGGGTAATCTTGCATTGCAAACCTAGTGAGCGGGTTTGCGTAGTCCTGATCCAGATACATCGCATCAGTATTATAGGTCTCATTATTACTATCAACAAACCTTTGCGATAGCTTCTGCAACGTTGTTGATGTAGAAAATGTCACCTGTTCGGGCCGTGACCTTCTCGGTTGGGTTGCCGACGAGACTTTCGAGCTTCGAATGACACGCTTTGAGTGCACTGAGTGAAGGAACGTCTCGTGCTCCAAGCTCCTTGGCCCAGTTGAGCACTGCGTTCTTTTGAGCCTCAGAAAAGGGGACGCGGGGGGAGCTGAATAAAAGTGACGTGATGAAATGCTTCACGAGCTTTTGAGAACAGTCAAGGTGTCTTTAGAGGACAGATACTCACCGCTTTCGACGGCCATGGGTATATCGGGTTGTCTGGAGAAACATCAGCGGTTACGCTAATTTTGTCGTAGACACCATCCTCTGTGAGAAGCGATGTAAGAATAGTTATGTACAGCCAGCGGCTCCTCAAGCTTCGAGATCGGAACGTAAAGCAGAGGGACTCACCGGGCAGCGCAATTCCGAAGTCGAGCGTGTCGTCAACAAGTTCGCGCTCTTGAGTAAGCGGAGCAAGAATTGGACCGGGGAACGATACGTCTCCCGAAGCGAGGAGAGCTTGTATCTCAGAGAATAAGTCTCTTTGACCGTCGATCTCCATTGTCCTGTTTGCGAGCATCTTGTCTTCCCATAACTGAAAGATTGGGACCGACTCGTCTACCGGGTCTGGAGGTTGAACGCCATCAGGTGGGACATCGTGGTTGTCAACGTCCATAATACAGTCATCGACGTGGATTGCGGGGTCGTCGAAGTTGATCGGGGGCAGCGCTAACGATGGTCCAGCACTGGCCTCCGTTGACCCAATTCCTTGTGAACGGAGACTCTTCCGGATACGATTCTTGAAACCAGGTGGATATAAGATTGTCGTACGTTGAATACCAGCGTGCCGCATATGTCTCTCTTGCTTGACATGCTTCGGGACGTTCCTGAGGTCCATAACACGGAAGACATTTGCTTGCTTGGGGCAAACCGTGCAATACACTTGCTTCCTGGAGCTATCGCACCACCGTAAAACTGCAAGTGCCAATTAGTATCATATCTTAGCACCCGCAAGACGGTGCAAGCTGCTTCAAGTCAGCGGTATGGTAATATAGAACGCACTTTCACCGTCAACGGTGCGTTCGGCCATCTTCGTAAATGGTCAGATCACTGAGCAGTCGGGTTGCCGATGGTGGTAGTGAAATCAGGCCGTCTTCGAGTTGTTGATCGAGAGTGCATATTGTCACATGCATTCTGACTTGAAGGAATTTCATCAAGTCCAAATGATCGGAACTCCCACGTCTCCCGACGTTCACTCATTCAACATTCGACCATGAATATTGATGCACTCACCGGCACTTCGACTGTATATCCCGATGTTCAGTTCCAAGACACGGATCACGCCTCACTGCAGCCCCTCCTTCTCTCTGTATATTTTTCCGGCACTCTTCCGCGCCATCTTGTACAAGGAAAGATTGTGCGTATTGGGGACTGCTTTCTGTGACTTCGCTCACTGTGTTCTCATTAACAGCCTATCCAAATATCAGTAAGGATTGAAGAAGAGTATAGATCTTTCACTGCACCAGTAGTAGAGGCCATTACTATGCAACTATTGCAATCTGAGCACACAGTTCTCGGGGATGACGTCGACGTGAGTACGCAGCCTTATTCTCTTTGCGTGTCTGATTACACGTGCCCCATTCAAGCCCGACCCCACGTCAGTGATGAACGAGGCGATTGACGACCACCCCGCCCCTCCCAGTGATGTTACCATACCATTTCTCCCCCTCTCACCGCTCTTCAACCCCGCCAGTCCAAGTGACTGGGCGTTCCTATCCAGAAGCATCCAAAACTGGCTCCTCGACGAAGTCAATACCGAGTCGCCGCAATGGTCTTGGGGGCGTGACGCCTTCTGGATCAGTTTCATTGGCGGGCATCCATTCTTCCCGCGGGGCAAGTGGCCACTGTGGAACGCGAGGATTCCCTTGGAAGGCGAATTCATAGAGCAGTGGATGGGACAACCGCGCGATGGCGTCGGGCGGGGGGGCTTGGCCCCCATTGGAAGGAAGGCCGATATACTTGGCAATGTCTGGCATGAGTTCTGCAGACACGCCGCGCTCTTCTTTCCTTATCCTCTCGTGTCTTCTAACTAACTTCATACGTATCGCGTTTTTGCTGCAAACTTTTGCTCGAGCCATCATACTAACTATGCTCCTTGTCATCTGTGTCTTGTGTTCTGTATGTGCAATGTCGAACAATGTTTTTTAGAAGATCACGCGTATCAGACAGATTTGCGGTATAGCGGTCGCCAACAATTGTTGAGTTACTTTCTCTGGACTGTACCAAGGCCAGAAAAAGTAGCTCAGCATTATGAGCAAGGTGGATAGCGGGGGCTGGCGTGGTCAGACATCATGGAGGCGTGGACGCGCGGTGTTCACGATAGCGCTGTCTGTTTAATATGGGACACGCAGCTGACTCATGATGTCATATTCCTCAGATATTTCCCCGGCCTCTCCCAGATAACCAACTGATCTCTGATGTAACATAACCACCGGATATCCGGCTCCCAGATGCTTCACATAGCCGTCATCCGGTATCCATCACACCGCGGCCCCATATTTCCCTGATACGTATCCATTCTCAGCTGATTATCGGACTAAATTCTTTGAAAAACACCATGTGAATGGCCTTGGCCAAATAGATCTAAATTTTATACAAGAATTCTTGACCAAAGCCTAGATCCACAGCGTTCCGAGAGTCCGATATATAGTTTTCAACGCATATGGTAAAGGCCCCTTCCGCAATTGGCGGTGTAGGTAAGAAGACAGGAAGTACGATGAAGGATAAACAGGCAGGAATAAAACGTACGCATAAATATTATCGTTCTCCCTAAACGGGAAGGCTCTGCTTGAATCGTCACGCGTGAGTATATGCCGCTAAGTATCAGCAAGTTGCCACGTACAGTCTCGTGGTTCGCGAGGAGGTCGTATACCCCGTCTTTATATTTCCATGTACGACACTGATAGCGCAGCATTCGAGCGCTGTGGTGTAGATTGTCGCTAGAACATGGCCTGTAGAAAGGTCAACCCAGCACCCGCTTGAAACCAACACTAGTATTCACGCGGACTGCACAGGGAATAACCCCGCGATTCGTCTTGTCCCCCTGCATCGTGAAGGCCACGCAGCATCATTTGTCCCATACTGTTTCCAGCCTAACATTCCCAACTCAACCACGATACCAACACAACGCGTGCATATCGGCTGTACGAATTCTAAATCTTCGGTGACGCGCAAAGTTTCAAGAGGCACTGTGCGCGATGACGGAGTACCTACGGTATGGTCCGACCGTCAGCAGTTCGCTACATGACAGTTCACGTACCATGCAATATAAGCCCTGGTAGGGTCGTCCCTTAGAACAGCTACGTCGTCTAAAACGTGGGCTTCAGCATCTATACACAAAAGTCTGCCCCAACACATGAGCACGACTATGGAAACGTACGGTATTTTGTTCATGATACGCCGATTTCAAGTAAATAACTACATGGTCGTGGTGGAAACCCACCAACTTCCCATAGTCCGACGCCCAGAAAACGCGAAAGACATCCAATGAGAGCTTGTATACCGATATCACAGGATAGATGTCAACAGCACCCGACCACAAGTTCTTGTGATAGATGCCCTCTGCGCTGGCCGGCATAGCCTACGTTCCAATTCACGAAAATGAGATGCCCATGTGCTAGCCTGTGTATGCTGAAAACATCAAGCGCTTGCCAAAGGCAGGAGGCGCGCTTCGAACAGCATGTGTAAAGCGTGTTTACAGCATATATAGAGGTCATAAGAGGGAGCTTACCTTGGAGTAGCTGTGTCCCACATCTCATCATCTCCCTTCAACGTCGCCTCGAGCACCTGCATTAACCCCACCCGTCACTCTCGTCCCCTAGCGCCATGTCGACGTTGTCGAACCCAATCGAGCTCGCAGGCGCGCATAGTACATCCTGCCGTCCGACGAGGGTTTTCGAGGGACACAGTGACTGGGTCAACTCCGTTGTGTACTTCCCGGACGTCCGACGCATTGCAAGTGCGTCCAACGACAAGACCGTCATCCTTTGGGACGTCGAGAGCGGTAGGCAAGATGAGCGCCGGCTTCAGCACGATTCCAGTGTCAGGTGGATAGCGATATCTCCTGACGGCAAGAGAATTGCGAGTGGAATAGGGCAGGGTGGGTTGGTCATTTGGGATACACTGACACAGAAAGTGGTTCACGAGGTCAAAGGAGATGGAGTTCGTGAGCTGGCCTATTCTCCAGACGGACGCTGGATCCTAACTGCGCCGATGACCAATGAGAGGGTGGTACAGTTGTGGGACGCGGATACTGGCAGACCTGGCGGAGAGCCGCTGAAATTTGCCGGCAGCATCTTCTGTGTGACATTCTCGCCGGATGGAACACGGATTGCTGCTGGCTTTCGCGATGGGTATTTCCAGGTGATTGACATCCTGACTGGCGAGAGTACCGTTGGTCCCATAAAAGGCCACGCAGAGTTTGTGTCGTCGGTTGTGTATTCGCCAGATGGACTTCTCCTCGTCACCGCGTCAGCCGATAAAAGCATCCGCGTTTGGGATCCCAAAACGGGAGTAGAAACAGGAAAGCCAATGCTGGGGCACGAGTATGGGGTCAACTGCTTATCGATTACCGCTGATGGACGAAGAGTTGCGAGTGGAGGAAACGATAAGACGGTCCGGGTTTGGGACTTGGAGACACGGCTGCAGGTGGGAGATCCATTCAGAGTCGACGCAGTGGATGTCTGGGTTCTTTCCGTGGCATTCTCTCCCGATGGCCGATACCTCATCAGCGGTGGAACTGATGGCGTGGTATCCTTGTGGGACACGGAATCATTGGCAACCCAAGGCTCAGTGAGTATATTCATTTTGTTTCAATACTGCTTTCAACTCTCCGCCTCAGCGCCAGTCTGTCTCGCCTGCCGCTAGCAGCCGGAACCCACATGTAGGCATTTTTTGCGTGTATGCGTCCTTCTTCCGGCTAACATCCCGTGTTTACACTAGGTATCTACTATACAACCAATCCCACCCCTCCGCCAGCAGAGGCAAGTCCGCGCCAAGTCGCACAATGGCGCGTCTTCAATAAACTCCTCCCTACTTGATGTGAGTTCGCGTTTTCGTGTTCTGCGTACCTCGACACTGATTCCCGGCGTTATACCTAGCTCCCCGCTGTCGGACAGGAACAGCCCGCCATTCCGCAGGAAAGAAAGCCAAGTGTTGATGACTGGGACACTGAGTCGATACGCCTGCGCCTCGTAAGTTTTTCTGCGTGGTATCCTCTCATTCGTGTTTCAAGTGACCTGCTGAACCTCAGCAGGATCCTCCACTCAAGCAAGAGATATTGCCTGTTCAGCCGGCCAAGCCTGGTCACAAATGGTTGCGCAATATTCGTGAACACTGGCGACGCATACGCTTTCGCAAGTCTCGCGCCCCCGCAGACATACCAAATGGTTCATCGCATCCTTCCTCGGACGAACAACCTCCCGACTCCTCAGAAGTAAGTTTTGTTACGAATGTTTTTCGTCGACTATTTTGATTTGTTCACTTCTATTCGTACCAGTTGCCGACCGACCCACAAACACGCGCGACATCGACCGCTCCGCCTTCCGTGCCTGGTCACCCATGGTCACGCATAATCCGTGGGCCCCGGGAGAATATCCGACTTCGCAGACCTCGCATCCCCGCGGCCCTCCCAGATAGCTCTGCACCTATACCCGTTCACGAGCGACTCAATGCTCCCGTCTCTTCAAGTGTATGTTTTTAGCAGTGAACGTTTCCATTGACAGTATTGACTCTTCATATCTATCCGCGCTACTTAGCTGCAATCCGACGCACAAGAATATGCACAATCTCCCTCCCGAATACGCCCATCAAGAAACCAGAACGGGGCGTCTCCTCCAATAGCCGCTAACGTAGCGTTCGGAAAAGCTTATGATGTGCGTCTTCAAATTTCTATTGACCATGTTCCGGTCTAACCGTAAGCTCCTCATAGCGAATGGCTGCCGCGCCCCCTAGAGACAGAAACGAACGACGGCGTTGGCGTGCCCGAGAGCGGCGCAGAGCTGCCAGGAACGACGACCCAGACTCGGACTCGGACTCCGAGCCTGAAGATAATGATGCGGAATCATACTACGAGGACACAGGGTGCTTGGATGCCTTCTGTTTCCTCGAGTGCTGTAGGTGGTGGAGGCACACGCACTCGCAGTAGAGGAGTCGAGCCCTGCTTCTCTCTTCGCAGTAGTGCACCTCTCAGATGTTATCCTCGGGTCTAGCCTTGGGAGAAGCCGTGCGGTCATTCAAAGCGCAATTTTTCACGTCGGCGACTTGTGTTGATTTATAAGGAAGCGCGCTGCACAATCCCAAGAACTTATGTTGTACGGTTGAAGGGTCTGATGTGGAAGATGTGAAGTATACAAGTTGATGCTTGGATTCATGTACGAGGGATGGCGGTTGGATGCACGAAGGGACGGTCGAGTTCATACTCCAGGAGGAATGAGTGGATGGTAGAGCTCCGTTGGTGACGTGCGTAGGGGTTGCATGCGGGGGGTGGCAGCGACAATGCGGTACCAACCGTGTGTTAGGTGGTAGCAGTGATGCTACTGAGGGCGACAGCGGGGGTCGTGTCGGAAATCTGACGCGGACATCCCCAAGCTCACGAAACTCAGTCCATACGATCCAACGAAGCCCTAGCCGTGTGTTCCGTTTGTTGTCTCTTTGCACAAGCAAACATCCAATCTGTACCGAATCGGTGTAAGAATTTAACGCTGACGTGCGCGAAACCCATGAAACCCAGCTCACACAATCTAGTGGTACTCTCCCAAGCCCTTCGGTGGCAAACGCGAGATTACTCAACTTCTGTGGTGAACCCTCATGTAATCCATGATCTGCAGCTTTCTGGGATAGAGCGTAGGATGCAGCGCCCTCACACAGACGAGAACGGTCACGCACTGCCGCTTGCTCTGGTTGACCGGATATCGGTACACCGTTTACGTGGACTGCAGGAGCGCCGTCCAGCTGCCTCAAAAGGCTCCAAAAGAGCCGCTTGAACCACGACATGCAGACACGAGTTTACGGTCTCGTACATCAGATCCTTGAAGAACCCGCGCTCAACGTATCCGCTGGCTGTGGCACAGGTCTGGTAACCCTCGTGTTCCCACGGACGCAACTCTCAAGAGGGCTCGGTTCCGTTGAATCCATCGAGCTGCAGCCACCAGGCGCCACCCGCTTCTGGTGCGCGAGCTACAACAGTTTGTATTTTTTCCTGTTACCTTCGACACCAAAAAAACAACTTCTCCACCGCAACTGGTGGCAGCAGCAGATCTCAACGATCTCCCACCGAGGATCCTAGTGCTTACTCTGTGGCAGGCAGTCCCAGTGAGGACTCAGGTTGGAAAGAGGGCCCAGCGACACCGAATTCTGAACGTAAGGCTTCGGTGTAATGAATTTGGTATCCATCATGTTTCGGATAGAGTCGATCGCCCTGGTGTGTGTGGTAGGTTTCATAATATATTCAGTGTCCTTCCGATGCATCCTCGAACACCATAGCGCGAGTTCGAGAGACCGGGGCCCTTCCGGTTTCGTGTTTCAGCAATAGTAGTGTTCAACTGGAGTGACTACGATCCAGCCCATTGCCTGGGCGATCCAAAAATGTTTTGACTGCAGAAACCGCCTTCCGCTCGCTCAGGATGACGGTTAGCGATCAGGAAGCCGCGCTGGTCGACGGTCAGTTCGTTCGCGCTGGAGAATCCTGCCTGCATCTGGGTTGTAGGTGAAGTTATGGCGCTGGACGGCTGTTAGCGTAATGACAAGGACAACTGCGGCATTTACAAACCCAAGAAGAAGCAATCCGGAATGTTTCCGTGGGTGACAAAGTGATCGCAATGGATAACTAGATGCGTGAACCATCGTTTAGCATATGGACATTCACCAACCCGACCATCTAAAACAAGCAGCGGATAAAGACACGACAATGGAATCTGACACTAACATTGAGCGTAAAACGAACATTGTCATCAAAGGACGCGCTAGATATGAGTGGGAAGCCGCGGATGAGACCTGACCTTATCAGTTTAATAATGGAAACAGGTCGCTTCTCGGACGCAGAACCTACGACGGCGTAACCTATCTGGAAATTCAATTCGACCACTTGCTGAGCAACGCGGTCACCTGCCAGGAACTCAGCGGAGTCTAACAAAAAGGTGACGAACCTAGCCGATGGTCGCATCCGTGTAGGCACCAACAGTGGCGTTGAACACGTCAAGGTACTTGCTGTAGCCGTTGTGGCCATACGGCGCTAGGGGTCGAACGGTTCACCACACGATAGCTGACGCGACGAAGCAGTACGCATTGGTGTTGAACCAATCGCAATGCTCGATCGTGAAGTCGTGTTTTTTTTTTTTTTCGCCAGGTCCCAGGCCGGGTTCGCTGGACCATCGGTTATTCGAGTGCCCTTGTTCGAACTCGCACCATCCTCTACGGTAAAGTGCTTTCCGAGCGCTCAAGGTTCCAGATTGGACATCCCACCATCCAGTTCTTCATCTCGACAACGATGAGGTGAAGTCTCTGATAGCCTGCTCGTAGAGTACGCGCATCATTTATTCCTGTGATTCCGCAGCCATTTGACGAACAGAGGTGTCCTGTAGGCTCGGCGGCAAGGAGCTTGTCCTGGGTTCAGCGGAGAGACGCGTCCAGAGTCAGGCGAGAGAGGCGAGCCCGAAATCTACTGAGGGTTTGACGATCGCTTGTGACCCTGGAGCAAAGGAACTCTTTCCCCCCAAGTCCTAAGTCGCCTTGACGGGTGACACGCAGTTTTGATGTCTCGAGGTATATGTTTCGGTGATTTAGCACTTGAGACGACACATGAGTCGGCGGGAAAGAGGACCGGAAGAGTGGATGTGGGAAATGAACGCACGTGAGGTGGTGGATGAAAGTTAGACGCCATTGTGCTCAGCCTGTGAATAATGAAAACACCAAGCGCTCACCGAAGACACGAGGCGCCCTTCGAAGAGCATGTGCACAGCATGCTCACTCTATGTATAAAGGGCATAAGAGGGGGGCTCACCTTGAAGTAGCTGTGTCCCGCACCTCACCATCCTCCAATATCGCCTCGAACACCTTCACTTGCCCCCCTCCCCTCTCCTCGCGGCATGTCGACGTCGTTGAACCCCGTCGAGTGGTCAGGCGCGCGTCGTGCATCCCGCCATCCGGCAAAAGTTTTCAAAGGATACAAAGGGGTCGTCTCCGTTGCATATTTCCCGGACGGTCGGCGCATTGCATGTGCATTGAACAACAGGACCTTGATCATCTGTGATGTTAAGAGCGGTAGGCAAGACGGGATGCCACTTGACCATAGTGGCGAGATCGAGTGTATAGCCATATCTCCGGACGGCAGGAGAATTGCGAGTGCGGTGGGGGAGGCCAGGGTGGTCGTTTGGAATGTGCAGACGCGGGAAGTCGTTCACGAGATCGAAGGCGGTGCTGAAGAGTTGGCCTATTCCCCAGACGGATGTTGGATCGCAATTGTGTCGATAGCCTCCGGTGGGATGGAGATGTTGCTGTGGGATACAGATGCTGGCAAACTTGGCAGAGAACCGCTGAAATGTGACAACAGCGTCTTCTGCATGGCCTTCTCGCCGGATGATGGGTCGCGAATTGCTGCTGGGTTTGAAGGTGGGTGTTTCCAGGTGATTGATATTGCCACTGGCGAGAGTGTCCTCGGTCCCATAAAAGGCCACACCAACGATGTGACGTCGATTGTGTATTCGCCCGACGGGCGTCTCCTCGTCACCGGGTCGACGTCATCGGATAGAAGCATCCGGGTGTGGGATTCCAAAACGGGAGTGCAGGTGGGGAGGCCGATGCTGGGGCACGAGTGGCAATA
This sequence comes from Leucogyrophana mollusca, assembly GCA_021014945.1. Lineage (NCBI taxonomy): Eukaryota > Fungi > Basidiomycota > Agaricomycetes > Boletales > Leucogyrophana > Leucogyrophana mollusca. The sequence goes on along the minus strand of MU266645.1, from coordinate 11,421 downwards.
TACGGCCGGCTGGATATCGATTACCGCTGATGGGCGAAGAATTGCGAGTGGGGGATGGGATAAGACAGTCCGAGTTTGGGATTTGGAAACGCGGCTGCAGGTCGGTGATTCATTCAACGTGGAAGACCAGGTGCATTGTGCGGCGTTCTCCCCCGACGGCCGATACCTCGTTGGCGGCGGAAATCGCAGGCTGTACTTATTCGACACAGAATCATTCGCAATCCAAGGTTCAGTGAGTATCTTCATTCTGCTTCAATACTGCCTCTCACTCTCAGAAGGTCCGATATCACGCTCATTCAGTAACCTCTTCGATCCCCGATGTATGTGCCTATGCCCTCGTTGGCTTTCGTGAGGATAACGATCTTTCGAGTTGTAGCTGCCGACAGTACAGCGGGAATTCCGCCGAGAAGTCTCTCGGTTTTGTAACACGCTCAGCGAACCACACATCTCTGTTTCGCTAACGGAGACTCCAAACGATTGGCTTCGTGCGAACACCTCCCAGATTTTGCAAGTCCCATTAATCTATGGAAAACAGCGTATGCAGGTGGACTTGATATATCCAGTGAACCAGTTATTTTCTTGAAGCGGTCCGTTCTCTAACCGAGAATTGCAGCGTCTCTTCGTGTACACTTTGGAGTTTTTGGAATGTTACGTGCCGAGGTGTGTCACTCAGCTGGTCTTAGCTTGCTGGACTGTATCCCTCACCTATATCGCTCAGCGGGGTGGAGAGTTTGAAGGCAAAGTACATCGAGTGGACCGATGATGTTGACGAAACCACCCAACTCATAAATCACGAATCCATCATGGACACCCTGGATCGCTATCTCACTCGAGATGAAACGGTGAGTTGAGAGCTAATACTCCGAAAGGAAAATTCAATTCATATGAATTAGGAATTCCAACTGAACGATTCTGCAATTGTTAACAAGATCTTGAGGCTGGACGCGCTGTGCATAGTCGCTCGGGTCCTCGCAATGCTCAAAGAACCGCAGTGCCGAGCGCGACTACTAGGTCAACGAGGTCCGCAAGCCCAATCGTTGCTAGACCTCATGCAGAAGGTATAAGCCGTATCAGAGCATTTATCCTATCACATATTTGTTTTTGGTTGATATTCTCGACACAGCTCCTCGATTCCCTCGATCTCGACAACGTTCGTTGGTTCTTGGTCAATATACTAGTCGAGCTCTCCAAGAGATCTGGACTTTATCCTCAGCGTTTGGTCCTCCCGAACATCGATATCCAAGGCAGCCAAATCACTGGTGGAACCTTTGGAGACGTGTGGAAGGGCGATCTCGATGGCCGCGCTGTCGCTGTCAAGATGATGCGAGTTTTCGATTCACCTGATGTCCAGGTATTAATGAAGGTACACTTTATTTAATATATTGCTTCGCCCAGATTGACCTCGCTGTCACAGGCATACTCGAAAGAAGCGGTTCTGTGGGCTCAGCTCTCCAGTCCATACGTGTTACCATTCTGTGGCGTGTACTGCGTGGATGAACCCTCCCCTCGAGTGTGCCTCGTATCACCATGGATGGATAACGGGAACCTTCCTCGATACCTTAAAGACAACCTGAAGACGAATAGACTACAGCTGGTTCGTGGGTCATCTGTGCTGATAGCATGGTGCTGTAATGATGTATATGGCAGATGTTAGACGTCGCGCTTGGGATTGAATATCTTCACTCGTTTTGCCCCCCTATAATTCATGGTGACCTGAAAGGCGTATGTGATCCCTGAGCATGTCCAGACCGCTTTACCGATACACACTCACAGTTAAACATTCTCATTACATCAGGTCTGCGAGCTTGTATTGCCGACTTTGGGTTGTCCGTTATAGCACAGGACTCGAACATCCACTTCACCGTGACCGCCACCACAAACGGACAAGGATCCACTCCGTGGATGGCCCCCGAGTTGTTCGACTACGATAGCCCTGAACGGAGGCGGAAGAGTTGCGCTAGTGATATCTATGCGTTTGGTTGTGTGGGTTATGAGGTCGCGTTCGAATTTATTCTATTCGTTCTGTGCTCTCACTCACGCCGTGACTGTGCCAGATTTATGCTGGGCGGCCGCCATTCTCCGAGCTTCATTCTCCAATGATGGCTATCATACGAAATCTCCAACTACGTCGACCAGCCAGCACTGAGCTCGATGATACGATCTGGGAATTAATCGAGAAATGCCGGGACACGAATCCGGCGTCTCGTCCGAACGCGAGCGAAGTTGTGCGGCGGCTGCGTAGTCGTCCGGATGCCCGCGACTACGAGCTTGCCCACATGTCCGCCTGGAATCAGAAGAAAAGCGCTACTTGATGTCTTATTCTCCGTTTGTTCCGGCGGTGTCGCACACGTTACTGATATCTAAACCAACATAATCTACGCACCTTCAAATTTTGCGCTCCCGCTCTACTACGGGCCACACATATCATCAAAGCTCGCGCAATATCAACAGCACTATCCTCCGGCCGGATCTGTACAAAAACATGAACAACCACAAGTGGGGCGCGAGAGACAAGTAGATCGCGTCAGGTACAGAGCTAATTTTGCCATTACGTCGCACAGCAGTCTTCTATATACATACACTCATTGATTATTTACACACCCGTACATATGTCCTATACACCCAACCCGCTCGCCTCCAGGGTCTCACCCCACTACTACAAACCCCCACCCGCCGCTACCCAAATGCTAGAACTCCGAACCCCTGGAAGTATAATCTACCGCAGAATGAACGTGTCCCCCTACCGCAAGCAGTGCTTATATGTTCTACGATGCATTAATGAATTCCATGTTTTGCGGTTGCTGAGGACGGAACGGGACGTTCGGCGGCGGGAAGGAGCATCGGGTCAGTCGGCTAGGACGAGGAGAAGGCGGAGTTGGGATAGAACGAGGACGCCGGGGAAACACTTGGATCGTAGATCGTGCGAAGCATGACAAATGAAAAGTTGAAAAACGCCACGCCAAGGGCTAACATTATAACCTCGCCCCACCAAAATCCCAAAACGCGCCTGAGGCCATACCTGGAATGTCTCTTGCAGCGGCCTCGAATCCGCGGGCGCAGCGAAGACCCACCAGCACCGCCAGCACGGAAGCGGCTCATCCCACCGCCCGCTGGTGGAGGGAAGAAAGCCGGGTAGAGCCTCCATTGAGATGTCGTGTGTTCCTCCGGGGCTGTCTTCACGATAAAATCGCCCACTAGCATGCTGTATGTCGTGAGGTGCGTTAGGTGTCAACGTCGAGAGGCTCAGGCATTATCGTCGAGCATCGACCTTTGAATCGAACAGTTGGGTATGTCCCGGAAGTGATGTTCGAGGATGTCCAGCGCTTGGGTTGAACTTCATGGGACAGGCGTGGCGCGGAGGGTATGAGGCGTTGGCGACAAGTTGTCCTTTGCGCTCCTGCCCCGCAGACCTTCAAGTTCGTAAGTAGGGCTCATGCCAAAGAGATCATGTTGACGCGTACCGCAGAAACTAAGCGGTACAAATAAAACTCACCGAATGCCGACCTGGAAAGCATTTTGCGATGCCGGGTTGAACAGCGAGGCGTTGTGGCCATTTGTTGGAATGTTCTTCTTTGTGTCAACATGATCATCGACCCGTGGCAGACGGTCGGGGAGCTGCTCACTGGCACTTATAATCATATAATAATAATATAATTACGCCACTACGCGAGCATTGCCGCAGCTCCGGCGTCAGTAGGAATCCCCTCGTCAAATGTCACGTGAGCATTCACGACACTTGAATGTGTGCGATCGTATTTCCAGTTCGCTTCGCTTCACTTCACTTCACTTCGTGGCGACACTATTCGGCAGCGAATAAGAGAAAATGAACAGAACCAAAGGACTCTCGGTTAGGCTTGTGGGCTTAGTATAAAGCTCCGGTATGTCTGTTTTTCCAATTTTACAAGGTCGTTGTGAAGCTCAAATGGTTCCCAAATTTCACCTCCCTCTGACCGCGGTCACGATCTTATCTAGTTTGGTGTCGCATGTCTCCGCAACAGACGTCGAACAACATGATCTGGCCCTCTTCAACGGGACCTGTGCACAAATAGCAGCTGCTGTTTCTTCCGCCTCTGACGTCTACTACCTTGGTCCGTACATCTTTTCCGCAATGCTAAGAAGACGCGCTCATCTTGAAAGCACAGGGTCTCTTCATTATGCGAAGGACGTGAGCCACTGGGCGTCTTCGAATAGCCAGGTCGCAGCTTGCTCCTTCGAGCCGGGAACCGCAGCGGATGTCGGTATAGCGGTGAGCTCCATTTGCCTGAATCGCGCCCATGCATTCATTGACCTCCATTGTGCAGCTCCAGATCCTTGGCACTAACAGGACACCCTTCGCTGTCAGCTTTCCCGGTCTTCCTCGATAAAAATGAAGATAGCGCTCTAACTGGCGATGTCCTCTTATACAGGTGAAAGGCGGAGGCCACACGTCTAATCCGGGTTTCTCGTCCACGAATGGCGTCCAGATCGCGATGTACAGGTTCTCCAACGTCGATTATGATGCGACAGCCCAGACCGCGACAATTGGGGCGGGATTGATCTGGGACGATGTCTACAATGCGTTGGAGCCTTATGGGGTGAATGTCGTAGGAGGCAGAGTGACCGGTGTAGGCGTCGCTGGATTAACTCTCGGGGGAGGTACGTTCCAACTTTGGCGCGAAGATCTTTGGACAAGGGCTCATAGGACTGTCCATTCTATGTGACGTGATTAGGCTACTCGTGGTTAACAAACCAACACGGTCTGACCATCGATACCGTAACGGCCTTCGAGCTTGTTCTGCCCAGCGGAACTGTAACGACAGTGACAGAAGCGTCGGACCCGAACTTGTTCTTTGGATTGCGGGTGGGCCCTTATAAAAGTGTCCGTTTTGTACCACTACTGATCATTTGGTTTTGTTAGGGTGGTTTCAACAACTTCGTACGATAACCCCTTTCTCCCCGCCAAACCTCGAACTAAGGGTTTTTTTCAGGGCATCGTGACCAGATTTACCCTGAAAACTTTCCCGCAGGGCCAGGTTTGGGTAAGCGCGTTGGCTGATATGTGGTCGTCACTTTCACAAATCATCATTCGCAGGGTGGGCTGATCACCATTACGGAAAACAACATTCCCGCTGTCACTGCTGCCACCGCGAACTTCGCAGCTAACAACACCGACCCGAAGGCCGCTATCATCACCACATATAACTTCCTGCTTGGGCAGGTGGGTGGTTTGTCTGGTGGTGGCTGCAGTAACCGCCACGCTCATCCTTCTGTTCTAGCCGGGTGTTTCGCAGCTGATCTTCTACGACGGACCAACCCCTCCCGCCGGGACATTTGATGAATTCTTGGCTATTCCCTATCTTACAAAGGACATTTCTACACGGTCGTTTTCTTCCCTCGTCACTGCCACGCCATCCAATGTGACCGCTGGAACGCGGTAAGCACCCATCATATCTGGGGTAAATGAGCCTTGACTCATCCATGAGCAGCGGCATATTCAACACTGTATCTCTTTTGGAATACCCGATCGCGCTCCTTGACGCTATCGTCAATGAAACTATCGTGAGTCGAACACTAGGCTCAGCGCCATCTCATCTCCCACCGCTCACTTCATTCCTCTTTTCACAGTACTACGGAACTACTCTCGGCCTCGCGACGGGCACAGTTATCTCCTACGACGTCGAACCATTCCTTCCAACACTTTTCGACCACAGCTCCACTCCTTCTGCATACCCTCCCTCGCGCACTCAAGGGCTGCTTCCGCTGTACATCTACTACGCGTGGGAGCTCGCGACATCCGACACAATCTTCCAGGACGCCATCAGAACAAGCGCCGCGCATCTGAAGAGTGTCGCTATCGCCGAAGGGCAGGATATCGCCGACGCGGCGGTGTACGGAAACTACGCTATCTACGACACTCCTTTGACGGATATATATGGGGCGAACGTCCCGACACTGAAGACCCTCCGGGCGACGGTTGATCCGACTAGTGTCATGGGTCTGGCGGGGGGACGCAAATTCTGAGGGGTTGAGGCCCAGGGGTTCCACCTGCTGCTTCATCTTTTGAGATATATCTGGACACATACCATACCTTTTGCTAATAGGCTGCATTATGGTGGTTTCTCCACAATTTTACCCGCAAACACCGGAATTTCCTTGCTTACATTATAGAAGAGATATTACAGTGCAACAGACGGGAGAGAGGACACCAACGTCCCCGGCGGGAGGGAGACTTCCTGAAACCGCTACTCCGAGTCAGACGACCCGAGTTCACGGATCTGTATACCCTTGATGATCGAGGCGGTTATCTCGAACACAATCGCAGTTTGGTACAAGGATGAAGCATCCGCGAGGATTCAGGCCAGAGTGATTGATGGGACCCAAACAATACAGAGGGGAGTAGGGATGGATGAACTCGAGAGAATCAAGGTCTGCTGGCTGAGCCGTCGTGCGATTGTAAGGTCCCATTTAAATTCCGCTCAGAACGTCCAGCAGTTGTGCATTTTTTGGTTCACATCTCGTCGGTAGTGTGGAGGTGGGGTTAACGAGTCGAAACGCACCAGAGAGAGCATGTCCCACTTCAGTCATTGGGGGAATGTCGCGGACCCTGGGCGGTATGTCCGACTTGGAGAAAACACATCACGAAAGCCTATCTTGACAATGGAAGGTAGTTCTCGGTGGTGGAGTAAGAGACTTTGGGAATGTTATGCCAGGATCCAGAGAACGTACGAGAACTTGTACCTATATGGGGGCGTAAGTATTAGGGTAAAGAGTGCGCAAGAAACAAGAGAACGTACCCACCTTTCCGCACCGATGGCGACAATCCATTTGATGAACGCAACACTTTGACGTGTGGCCAGCGTTCCCGCGTGCTTCAGGGCCTTGCATGCGTGTCTACCTACATCAACTCGCCGAAGCCGGCTACTTATACGCAAGAATGTCAGTCCCCATCGATTTTCTATGTCTCGCCTTTGCCTCGTCGATTTACCTCGCCTTTCTCTCGTCCATTAGCCGCATCGAATTACGGCCCCCGCCCCCCTGTTACTCTGCGTCCCCCCCCCCCAAATCTCGCATGCACACGCTCGAGCTGCAAAACAAGCCTCGTAGAGACTGTCAGCGCTTACTTCAAAGATCAGATGCCTCTGGGGGGCGTTTCGTCTCCGTGGCAGAGTCCCATCCCGCGACACTGAGCTTCTCTTTTATAATGGACGCGCACGGTATCACGATGGGGCGGCGCGATTACTGGTAGGTCCGTTGGGGGTGGAATGGGAGCGGTCAGATGAGTACCAGTGCAGCATGTTAGGTGGGAATTAGTATGGGACACGACGCAACGTGGTGCCCTCATACGTATATATTACAGCGATGGAACAGTTTCTATATCCATTTTGCATCAAGACAGGGTCCTATAAGGTGGGCGTGACGAAAGAACACACAGGGCGGCATAGCCTACGGCAAGGTGCTAGTCAAATAAAGGAGGACGAGATACCCATATCTTCAATCTGTACGAAGAGCATGATTTCAGTGTGGGCTTGGCAAGACATACAGAGAGTATAAGAGCTAGGCTGCCTTTAAATGGCTGTATCCATCAATATCCTCCTCCTTCGACATCGCCCCGAGACCTTTCAATACCCCCACAACGCTTGAACCCCTCACCCGACCACGAGTCTTGTGGTGGACGACCTCTGCGCTGGCCGGCGTAGCCCACGTTCCGGTTGTCGAACATGAGACACCCATGCCTAAGCCTGTGTATGCTGAAAACATCAGGCGCTCGCCAAAGACAAGAGGCGAGCATCGAACAGCGTGTGCACAGCATGCTCACTCCATATAGAGGGCGTGAGAGGGGGGGTCACCCAAATATAGCTGTGTCCCGCACTGCATAGACGCGTCGCGAGGGTAGGAGCTGGAACTGGAGCCTGAAGAGCATGCATGCCAAAATCTGTCCTTGTTCGTCTTTGTCCGCATTTTGGTCTTGTTGGCTTGACCTTGACGACCGCCTGAGTATACAAGTTCTGTAGTTCTAGTGGTTAGTTTTCAAATATCTTGAATTGTTCTCATTCCCATCGAACATCTCGAATCTCGAATAAGCATATTATCGACACTTCGCTGTGTGTTTTGGCCTCTAACTTCCGCCTAGCCTTCGTTTGACTACCGAGACCTCACACATAAGAGGGCTCACCTTGAAGTAGCTGTGTCCCTGCACCTCACCATCCTCCCTCAACGTCACCTCGAACACCTTCACGAACACCCCACCCGTCACTATCGTCCGCTCGCGTCATGTCGACGTTATTAAACACCATCGAGGCTGCAGGTGTGCGTCGTGCATCTCGCCATCCAACCAAAGTTAGGTTCGAAGGACAAGGATGGATCAACAGCATTGCATATTTCCCGGACGGTCGGCACATTGCCAGCGCATCTAACGACAAGACCATCATCATCTGGGATGTTGAGAGCGGTAGACAAGACGGTCAGCCACTTCAGCATGATTTCGGCGTCGGACATATGGCCATATCTCCGGATGGCAGAAGAATTGCAAGTGGGATGCGAGAGGGCGGGGCGGTCGTTTGGGATGTGCTGACGCGGCGAGTAGTTCACAAGATCCAAGGACATGGTGCTTGGATGCTGGCCTATTCCCCGGATGGACGTTGGATAGCAAGTGCGCCAATAGCCTCCAATGAGAGGGAGATACGGCTGTGGGACGCAGACACCGGCAGGCCTGGCGGAGAACCGCTGAAATGTGATGGTGGCGTCTTCTGCGTGGCATTCTCGTCGGATGGGTCGCAGATTGCTGCTGGGTTTGAAGATGGTTCTTTTCAGGTGATTGATATTGCCACTGGCGATAGTGCCGTCGGTCCCATAAAAGGCCACACGGACTTTGTGAGGTCGATTGCGTATTCGCCAGGCGGACGTCTCCTCCTCACTGCGTCATGGGATAAAAGCATCCGTGTTTGGGATTCCAAGACGGGAGTGCAAGTGGGGAAGCCAATGCTGGGGCACAAAGATGCGGTCAACTGGATTTCGATTACCGCTGATGGACGAAGAGTTGCAAGTGGAGGAAATGATACAACAGTCCGGGTTTGGGATTTGGCAACGCGGCTGCAGGTTGGAGATCCATTCGACGCGGATGGCAGGGTATCTTCTGTGGCATTCTCACCCGATAGCCGGTACATCATCAGCGGCGGAAATTACCTGTGTTTATTCGACACGGAATCATTCGCAATCCAAGGCCCAGTGAGTATCTTCAGACTACTTCAATTACTGCTCCTGACTCTCCGCCTCAGGTTTCCCTGCCTATCGCTAGCGCCCAAAATGCACCTGTAGGCCGTACGCCTATATCATGCCCTGACAAACCCCAGAAGGTCCGAGAACACGCTCATTCAGTAACCTCTTCGATCCTGGGTGTATGTATTTATGCCCACGCTGGCTTTCGTGAGGATGACACTCTTTCGAATTGTAGCTACCCGCAGTACATCGGGGAATCCATCAAGCAATCGCTCGTTTTTGTAACGCACTCAGCAAACCGCAAATTTCTGTTTCGCTAGCAGAGGCTCCAAACGATTGGCTTCGCGCAAACACCTCCCAGATTGTGCAGGTCCCGTCAATTAATGAAAAACAGCGCGCGGAGGTGCACTTAATATATCCAGTGAGCAGCTATTTTCTTGAAGCAGGCCGCTCTCCAACCGAGATTGCAGCGTCTCTTCGTGTACACTTTGGAGTATTTGGAATGTTACGCGCCTAGGTGTGTCACTCATTTGGTTTAAGCCCGCCGGGTTATATTCCTGACCCTATATCACCTAGCGAGGCGGAGAGTTTGAAGGCAAAGTACATTGAGTGGACCGACAATGTCGACGAAACCACCCAACTCACTAACCATGAATCTATCATGAACACCCTGGATCGCTATCTCGCTCAACACGAAACGGTGAGATGAGAGCGAATACTCCGAAAGCAAAATCCAATTCATATGAAACACAGGAGTTCTGGCTGGGCGGTCCAGCCGTCGTTGGTAGGGTCTTGGAACTGGACGCGCTGTGCATAGTTGCTCGGATGCTCGCAATGCTCAGAGAACCGCAACGCCGAATCCTGCTACTAGGTCAACGAGGTCCGCAAGCCCAATCGCTACTTGACCTCATGCAGAAGGTATAAGCCGTACAAGAGCATTCGTCTTGTGACATATTTACTTTCAGCTAATATTCTCAATACAGCTCCTTGATTCATTCGATCTCGACAACGTTCGTTGGCTTTTGGTCAATATACTAGTCGAGCTCTCCAAGAGATCTGGGCTTTATCCTCAGCGTCTGGTCCTCTCGAACATCGATATCCGAGGCGGTCAAGTCGCTGGCGGAACCTTTGGGGACGTGTGGAAGGGCGATCTCGATGGCCGCGCTGTCGCTGTTAAGAAGATGCGAGTTTTCGATTCCCGTGATGTTCAGGCACTAATGAAGGCTCGTCCGAGTCGCATTTAATATCTTGCTACGCCCAGCTTGACCTTGATGTAACAGGCATACTCAAAAGAAGCGGTTCTGTGGGCTCAGCTATCCAGCCCATATGTGTTACCGTTCTGTGGCGTGTACTGCGCGGATGAGGATGAGCCCTCCCCTCGAGCTTGCCTCGTGTCACCATGGTTGGACAAAGGAAACCTCCCTCATTACCTTGAAAACAACCCGGCGGCAAATCGACTACAGCTGGTTCGTGGGTCATCTGTACTTTTGGTATGGTCCTGTAATGATCTGTATTGCAGATGCTAGACGTCGCGCTTGGGCTCGAATATCTCCACTCGTTCTGCCCTCCTGTGATTCATGGTGACTTGAAAGGCGTATGTGATCCCCGAGCATGTCCAGCCCATTTTTGCTGATACACACTTACAGTTAAACATTCTCATTACATCAGGCCTGAGGGCTTGTATTGCCGACTTTGGGTTGTCCATTATAGCACAGGACTCAAACATCCACTTCACTGTGACTGCCACTACAAATGGACAAGGATCCATTCCGTGGATGGCCCCCGAGTTGTTCGACTACGACAGCCCTGAACTGAGACGCAAGAGTTGTTCCAGTGATATCTATGCGTTTGGCTGTGTGGGCTACGAGGTTGGGGTCAAATTAATATTATTCATTTTTTGCTCTCGCTCACATCGTCACCGCCAGATTTACGCTGGGCGTCCGCCATTCTCCGAGCACCATTCCCCAATGATGGCCATCGTGCGAAATCTCCAACTACGTCGACCAGCCAGTGCCGAGCTGGATGATGCGGTCTGGGAATTAATTCAGAAATGCCGGGACACGGATCCGGAGTGTCGTCCTAACGCGAGCGAAGTTGTGCAGCAGCTGCGCTGACACTCAGATTCCCGCGACCACGAGCTTGCACCCGGGTTCCGTCTGCAATCAGAAGAAAGACGCTACTTGATGTCTTGTTCTACGTTTGTTCTGGCGGTGTTGTACGCGTCAC
>MU266644.1:0-17599 GCA_021014945.1 Leucogyrophana mollusca | reverse complement strand
CCTGTGGAGGCATCCCACACACAGATAGTCTTGTCATCTGAGCCAGAGACAATATGGGTCCCATCAGGTGAAAATGCAACTGATCGCACACTCCCTGTATGCCCTGTTAATCTCAGTAGCATTGGAGACCAGGAGTCTTGCAGTCCAGTGACTTTAGCATATAACTTATGGTTATAGAGCCTCTTGTAAGTCAGCGAGTTCCTGGGGGCAAATGACAGTGCACCATGGTAGACCAACAATGGGTGCTCTTCTATAGGTCCAGCAAACAGCTGTGCAAATCTCCATGCATCATGGATAATCACATAGACATCATGATAAGAATTGGCCTTATATATATGTCAACTTTAGTTCAAATAATATTTCTCTGTGGAGTAAACACTTACTGGAATCTGTCTCAAAAGCTGATCAAGCAATCTTATTGTTTCTCGGGACTTCCCCAATATGCTCATTGCTTCAAGCCAGTGAAGCAGGTGCTCTTGCAGAAACACCTCAATATATGGTACAATCAATGCAATGCTGCTCTCTGCACTTGCTGATAAATGATCCACCCAGAATATACATGCATAGGTGATCTCCTCTGCTAGGTCTCCACTATCCCAACCCCAGTATGTAAGAGTTAAGTTGCAGATATTCCTCTGAAGGCCTTTGGTGCATAGTCGCTTCAAGCATGCAATTGCAAGATCCTTATGAGCAGTGTCCTTGTTGATATAGGCATCTTGCCCAGATCGACTCACATCAAAGAGGAAGTCTGCAAATGATGGATGGAGTATTTGAACAGGAGCAGCAGGGTTATCCAGGTCATAGGATAGAACACTGTACAGATACGGCACAATGTCTACAGATCTCTCACTCTGAGATACAGATAGAAGTTGCTTGATAGCAGATATAGTGAGGGGCCTTTGAGCAGTAAGAATAATGCTGAGAACATTATGGAAATCTAGCATGCGGTCATGTGCATTCCAAATTCCAGCACTTTCAAGTGTAGTTTTATACAGCTGATCTAAGGCAGTCTGTGCTTCTGTGGCATTTCCTGCCAATATAGTTTCCAGACGCCTTGTAGGTGCATAGTCTCTAATGAACCTTGATGCTGTTGATGCCCAAATGAAGAGCCCAAAAGCACGTGAGGTGAGCTCATTAATTGTTTTATCCCCAGGCCAATCTGGAGGAAGGCTCTGGTGCAGCTCTTTTGCCCTTTTCATTTCTGCATGGAAAAAGGCTGAGATATCCTGAGAGTTTGTCCTAGAGGAGATGTCTAAGCCTTCATTGTGGACTTTCTGGTGCTCCAAAGCTCCCCTGATATCATTCAAAGGACGACTTGTGATAAGGATGCGGATAAAGGAAGGCATTTGGTGAAGTTGGGTCTTTAGCACCTGCAGTAGGCTTGCACGTGTTACATCACTTCCACACTCATCAAGTGCATCCAGTACAACCACAATAGCACCTTCACCCTGCAGAGATGCAAGTGATGATAAGGGCTTGACAAGCAATTCTGTGAACTGAGTGGGAAGAGGGGCATCTATGACATCATTGAAACGCTTGACAGCATCAGATATAGCTTGTCCAATGCGCTTGTCAAACATGCCTAGCTTGTAAGCTAATGTCTGAATGACACTGGATGGGTTACTACGGTCTGCAAAACCCCGATCAAAGAAGATGCAAGCACCAAGACAACGCATCTCTCTAGTATAGTTTGCCACAGTTGTTGAAACTGTGCTCTTTCCTGACCCAGCAACACCATGAAGCCAGAAGACATTCTGCTCACAGTTGATGTCTGTTGCCCAGCTAATAATTCTACTCAGCAGCTCCTGACGTGTGGCAGGAAGACACTCTGAGTGCTCAGATCCATGCATATTAGCAGGCATCAACCTATCAAGACTCTGGTTGACAACTGCAAGGAGGGTGACTCAGGGTAGCTGTCAGGTCAAGATAATGGAACTCACAGATTTCAGTGACAATCCCAAGGGTTTGGGAAGAGACAAATGCTATCTGGACCCCAATGCCAGTTTGAAAACTTGCTTGAAGATCACAGAGGCCCTGCATCAATCTCTTGCACATTCCAGCATCTGAGTGTACCCCATGCAGGACCCTTGCTGCAACACAGATCAGCAAAAGTATTTTCAACTCTGAATACTCCAAAAGCATTACCTATAAAGCCCCGATAGGCATAGTCCCTGATAAAAGTTGCACATTCTACTGTTTGCAGCAGAATTGTTTTGATGTTTTGCCGGAGGATATCGAGTTTCCCATCAACAAGATTGTCGGCAACACTGACAAATGAGTAAAGAGTCTCCATAGCTGTCATGAGGTCGACAACACTCTGATCTGTGCGGGTCTGCTTTTGCACCACCTGACCTTCCATCAGGACATGTGTTCAACAGTGATCAGCTTGTCAACAGTCACCTTGTATGCAGACGAAAGCAATGTCCAAGCAAACTTGGCGTATGGATGAACCTACAGCAGTGTGAGTCGCATCACTCGACATACAATATCTACACATACTTCAGCCATATCGTCTACAATCTTGACGACGACATCGATCTTGGATAGGACATTGCCCAGCGACTGGAGGATAGGCTGAATGCTCGAGATTGCTGCAGCTGCGTCATCGATATGCTGGGCCGCTGTCCCGGCGAGAGTAACAGCGACGGAATCCGCAGCGTTCTGCGCTTCCGCAATGAGATCTCCGACGACGGCACCCGGGTCTGTGACCGATAACGCGATCTTGATTCTCGGAGGACCACTCTCGGTAGCACGTACTTGACGACGGCTAATCAGGTCCAGCTCAATCTCTGCAAAGTCATCAGATTCAGTTCAGAGGCATCGAAAACCCATCCCGTTCACCTTGACCGCCCGGGCACTGACGGACGAGGTCTTCGACTCGGATACTGATATCTGCCAGTTTGACTCCGAGCCCCATAAAGTCTGATTTATGCCGAACTTCCAGAGAAAGAACGGACGAGGCTTCCGCATCGATGCTTGAGAGTCTACGTCAAAGGCCTGGTAGCAGATCGGCAACGATCAACGCACAGTTGAAATGTTTCGCCCCAGGCGGGCTCCGAGTTGCGCTGGGCAACATTCGTCTGGCGCTTGAAGTCGTTTAGCTTTACTGACACGAAAGCGTTCGGGAGTTTCTTGGACCATTGGCTCGAACGAGGGAGGTTTTCAGCGCTGATAACTGTTGCAACGGAACTCAGTAGATTCGTGAATTCGAGATTAAAGGACCTACTGCGCAATGTATAGACTGTTTTTTCGGGTTCGTTTGACATGATCGATTGGGAGATTTGTGTGTGGATTGGTTATGAGGCTGCTGAGTGTAGTCGAGGTGGTTGTTGAAGTCGAGATGAAGGCGGTGGCTGAGCGCTAGCGGTAGCGTGGTCTGCATGGGCCAAGTTGCTGTTGGACCATGACGAGCTTGAAGACGCGCTGCAAACAACCGTCATTAGGGGAGCTCACAGTAGACCGCTTTCGCTGTCGCGGCCGCTGTCGCTGTCGGTGGCTGCGCGAAGATATCCCGAATATAGACATATATTGACATATCCCACTAATTATTAGATAAAGCCAACTCGAGCCGCCTGCCGTGGCCCTTGCCGCTCGTCTCTTCCTTGTACTCTTGCTCGTCACCGGGATCTCTCACTGTCTATGGGTAACTCGAAGAAGCCGAGCAAACCATCACTCCCCGAGGTTCCATGGAGTGAGAACAATCACTCTCGGGTCTGGAGTCTCATTGCAGAGGTCAGCAAGAAGGCCAACCACAAAGTTCTGTTTGGTAAAAAGGAGAAAAATGAGGTAAGTCAATCAACTCGAGTTCTGCTGACCACGAATGACCCAGAGTACTCGAAGAACACATCTGGAGAGAGTAAGGCAAGCGTTTACAAGCGCGTCGGGGCCGTTATTCTTCCGGAGTTCCATGCCATCGATCCAACAGCAACGGGTGATCGAATCAAGGGGAAAATCGAATCGTTATGTCGTTATCTTGTTATTTTTGCATTACACACTCACACGTCGGCTTCAGGCTCACCAAAACATACAAACGGCATGCCGCCAAGCTCCGCACAACAGGAGGTGGCCTCCGCGAGGACGGCGACGATGATAACCACAGCGACGATGAATTCTGTGATTTTTACATCGGTGCAGATGGACCTGATGACAATACCCCCGACGATGCCAAAAATATATGGGGTATGTTCGATTTCTCGAAATCATAGCCGCTATCAACAAAACTATTACAGAAAAGATCAAGAGGGACTTCGTGTTCTTTCCGGAGCTCCACCGCATCTTCGCCGCTCGTCCCAACGTGACTCCAATTGCTGTCACGACTGGTATTGGTCCTGATGGCAAGAAGACACTGCATATGCAGCCGCCGAGTGACGACGAGGATTTCCCTGTACTAACATCATCACAGATCGGCCAAATCCGGACACTCCAAGATGCACTCAACCTCGCGCAAATGACTCGCCGTGGGAGCTCTCCGTCGCTTGAAGTTGATGACGATAAGGAGAATACCACCTTATTAACTGCGTCTACCCCAACACCGTCGCAGAAGAAGGCTCCCAAGCCATCGTCGCTGTCTCAGGACAGCATACTGAAGGCTAAGGGACGTATCCAGAAGATCCCGCAAAAGAGAACAATTGATGATACCCTTTTCGAAATTCAAAAGTAAGCTCCCCTAGTTATATTAAGCTTATTTCTCACAAATGTCCAGGGCGAATCTTGATGCCCTCAACAATCGTGCCCGCGAAGAGATGAATCTCAAGAAGCGGGCACTTCTGCTGGATGAGTATAAGGCGGGTATCTGGGATGCTGCTGAGTACCGTGAGCAGCTCCGCAGTCTCGACGAGGCACCCTTGGAGCGCCCTCTTAAACAGGTACGCCAATATTCTCCTGATTGGGATACTTCGGCCCTCTCGGAGTGAGGTGGTACATCATTTTAATCACCGTAACACACCCTTTTACCGCTACATTAAACTGCCTTAATTCCTGTGATACCCCTGGTCACCTACCACTCATTTGTTGCCACTCGTTTGTCACCTTCCATTCATTCGACTTACAATAGTCAATCTTGTTGTTGCAATTTGGATAATAGTCTATTTACAGTTGCTGGAATGCAAGTAGCTCCTCCACCAGTTTGCGTCGTTTTGCATCACCATCACCAACATCCTCTGCCAGCAAAGGCTCATCTGGTGGTCCCCGATCCTCCTCCTCCTCTTGACGGGTATGTATCGGTGCAAAGTGTGCACCCCTTCGGACTCCTTCAACCTCAACAACAAGATTATGCAATATAATACCAACAGTAATCCAGCGACATGCAGCGATGTGCTGTCGTTTGGAGTTAATGTTGACTCGCAGCCCCCGAAAACACTGGAATCGCCCTTTGAGGGCACCCATGCAATGTTCCGAACGGACGCGGAGGTTAGCGACTGCTCGATCGAATGCGATGTTTTCGGGCTGAAGAGAAGCTGGTTTTTTGTGGACTGGGATGGTGTGTGAGTTTACAGCATAGGCTGAGTCTGCCCATGCAAACTCTTCCCCACTGAAGAACCATTCAGGATACTTTGCTGCTGCAGTGTGCTCAAATGCCCAGGCATCATGAGCAGATCCCGTCAAGCCATGCGAGTAATCCACAATACGAAGGTTCGATGGCAGGTTTCCAATCTATTAGATGATATTAGTATATTTTCTGGATCAGAGCATAGAATATACCTGGAGATTTAGACCATAGTTCGATTTTCGGGTGAAGTAAGCATCACCATTGAGCCCTGGCTTTGCATACAGGACCACAATGGTGCCGTCATACATAATCCACCCTTCTCGCCATGTTCCCCTAAACCCAAGGTGCTCATCCATCCAACACTTCTCCCGCTCCTTCTCCTCTTCTGTCGGGAGGCATACAAATGCCTCATGAAGTGATTCAATGGCTTGGAAACAGCGATCAGTGTACTTCTCCACAGCACCCTCAGAGCATCCTGCAACCCGCGCAATGTCCTCCAAAGAGGCACCATTCCCATATCGGCCCATGCGATACAATGTGACACCCAACTGAACCTCAACCGACTCTTGTGGAGTATTCGATTCGTTGTAGAATATTGGGTGATCTTCAATCAGGCCAAGGATGGCCTGGAACACCTTGGGAGATATGTGTAGCATATTTACAAAGCGATGGTGATCGGCAGGACTCTGTGCATACTCCCATGCAAGGTGCAAGCTTCCCGCCTTGCGAACAGGTGGTCGAGCATGCAGGTAGCGTGCTTGTTGTATTGCTAAGATGCAGTTGATATCAAGATCGAGCTCTCGGGCAACATCCTCGAGGTCCTTGGCAGGCTGAAAGAGTGCTCGGATGATCATAAAGAGGACATATGAGGCTAAATATTGTTGGTGTAATGAAGTGCGAGCCATTGTGTGGTGGTCTGAGGCAAAACTGCGGTATTTGATTATGTAATACACGATGGGGAAGAGACGAGCGGCAAGGGCCACGGCAGGCGGCTCGAGTTGGCTTTATCTAATAATTAGTGGGATATGTCAATATATGTCTATATTCGGGATATCTTCGCGCAGCCACCGACAGCGACAGCGGCCGCGACAGCGAAAGCGGTCTACTGTGAGCTCCCCTATTCTACAGCGACACCTTGGCTCTCGAGCTTTGAGAATCAGAGCCCAGAAACTCCCCTGAAAACCACGAATTTTCGACATTCGACCTTACTCACCTTAGGACTCGATCAGACCCGAACTCATCCAGCACCAGCCGCCTCTCGAATGACACCCCTTGCCCGAGCATTCCCGCTTGGTTTAGAGGTAAGTAGGGTCGCCTAGCCTCTGATGTCGCTATATGACCTCTCCCCCCAGTGTACATGATATCGAGTAAGACCAAGACGAATCGTCCAGTAGTCCGTACCCCATCTCCGACTCTTCGTCCCACTGCAACTTTTCTCGGTTTTCTTGTGTGCTCAGATCTCCTGCTCACCGCCATCCACCATGCCTGCCCGACTCAGTTCTGTCCACAGACGATCCCCGCTATCGCTGGGCGAGTCTACGAGCTTAGGGTCGAGCTACCTCAAGCAGAAGCAAATGCAGGAGCCCAAGGATGGTTTATTAGGTATGTTCCTTGTGTTTCTGAGCACCCTCTTCGTCTGCTTGATATTCCGACTTTCAAGCTTAGGTGTCTATGATGAGAGGATGGGACGAGTTCGCGGCTTCGAATTATTCGCAGCATCGAGCTTCCCCAATGCCGATCTCAAACATCCCGAAGTTTCGGCTTTCTCGGTGTGTTCGACCTTGCGTCTCTCTGGTGCATGGCTCACATGGATCTACTCTCCACCCTAGACAGACGCCTTGCCGGACGAAGGTATCCAAGCTCGACGCTCTGCGGGCGGGGCATGATATTTCCGTGAGCGTCTCCAATAGTCCAGACGGCCCTTGACCAAAGTACCCGCATTGCTCCGAGTGAGTCCACCAATTCAGCCGCCTTTCATAGATATACTGATGTTCACTATCTAGGCTTTTTGCGCTGTTTCTGCGAGCCTCTACTTCTGATGCTCACACAGTAAGTTGGCGATTTTATGACGTGGCCTCGATCTACCATCTGAGCAGACGACGTACCGGGTTTCATGGTTATCCTAGAAGAATCGAGTTGTTGGCAAGTCGACCGGGCGTGCAACCGATAAATCATAAAACGGCCTCTGGGCCGGCGGACACATCCTTACAAAAACGCTAACGAGGACGACCCGCAGCGAGCCATCACTTTGGTTTTCTCAAAGAGCGTACGTTCTACTCTCGTTTTCTCATACTGCGAAGCTAACCTAGAGTCCCTTCCAGTGATCGACACCTCGCCGCCTTCGACACCCTCTGCTGTCCCCTGCAATCCCGCATCGCTGTTAGGACGAACATCGGCCCCGCAATCACACCAGGCTGATCTCGCCCAGCCACGCAAGGGTGCCTCCCCCTCGTCCAGCCCCCCGTAGTCACGTCGGTGCTGGTCTAGGGCTGAGGTGGGGTTTCGCAGTAGAGGGCTTCGTTTAGCGCCGGGACGGGCTGGTGGGAGGGGTTGGGCAGTGGGGGCCGGGGATGGGCGCGCGGGGGTACACGGGGTTGGTCAGCGCGAGGGCAAGTGGATGAAGTTGAAGTTAAAAGGGCAGCGGGAAGTCAAGGAAAAGAGCACACGCACCTTTTCGTGCACGATCCCCTTCCTGACGAACTCCCACAGCGCGCTGCGCAGGATCTCGTAAACGGCCTCGCGCGACGGGAGGTCGATGTACTGGATGATGTCCGCGTGGTCGACGAACGGAGTCCGGGGGGCGTCAGTGCAGCGCAAGTTATAAAGGGGTTTCAATTGCATGGCGATTGGCGTTGTCAGTCCCAGGGTGGTAGGATAGGGAGCGAGAGGGAGGGCTCACCTATCGTTCTGGCGAGATTGCTGGTGGACATGACGAGTACGTTCTTCTCGTGCTTGAGTTTGTCGAGCTGCGATGACGTCCCACACGTTATCAGCAGCCACAACATGGACGTCCTGGTCACACTCACGAACCACGCCCGGTTCATACGGCCTCGCACGTACACCACAATGTCCCACTTCCCATTCCTCGCAGCGGCGTCCATCCGTCCAATACACCACTGCATCCAGCGTCTTCATCCGCGTCAGAGTATCGGCAGACCACCGCTCTCGGTTCGTATACATGATTATGAAGACACGGTCGCCTAGGCGTTTCCCGCTGACGGCGACATCTACCGTGCCACCATGCAGGAGGGCAGTCGCCACCTGTGCACGCTCCTAAGCCGTTGCGGCAGCGCTCTGGTCGACATGCTCGATGCGTTCGTTTGCACGATTTACGTGCGATCTGCGATCCTGCCGAATTTAGGACGTCTCCTGTCGCGTTCAGCCTATCGCATCGCCCTCGATCGCAGCACCGAGCCTATCATCACGCAGCGTCGCTATGGGGGCGGTATGGGTGTAGACGAGCTGCCGAGTCCACCCTCACATAGATTGCGGATGGAGCGTAGCTCCCGCCAGTGGAAAGCTTTTGGGTCGGAAGGAAAAGAAATGGTGGAGAGGGAAGCATGAGGCACCGCCCAGCAAGAGATTGTTAGGGAAAGTACGTATTCATGGGGCTGGATGACCCTATGAGCGCCACTGTGCCTGTACTACCGAGTCTCCGATCAGCGCACATCGATTGCTGAGGAGGATAAGCCTGGGTCGGTTGGTGCTGTGGGAATGGGAAGCGAGTGTGGACGAACGCTAAAGTTGCGAGGAAGTTCGAGACAGTCGAGGGAGAGTGGCTGAGCTATCATTGTCTTCACCGTAAGGACTGAAAGCTCAGTACGCCTCGTCAAGTCGTCGGCTTTGGCCAATACGGGGGCATGTGTCGTACCGGGAGGACGACTACCGTGGTGTCGCGACGTCAGTTTGAACGCATGAGGGGGTCGGTGGATCTTCGATGTCCTGGGTAGTGTTGGTCTCACCCCCAATTTTGACGCGCACGAATCATCGAGTAGATCAACGTTCTTGGCGCGACGCCCTCGAATCATGCGCATATATTCGCCTCCTTCCTCTGCGGCGCCCTTCCCTTGCGAAAATCTAATGGCGCCCTGTCTCCTCGACCTCGGACGCAATCCATGCTGCCAAGTGCACCGCCCTCCCTTTTCTCCCTGCCGAATTCGCCTTGTTCTTAGAGCACCCGCCAAAGCTCCATATCGGCGAATTCCCGGATTGCGACGGGTTGCGGGATGCGGCCTCGCGAGGCGGGGTGGGTGGGTGTTCGATGAGGTGTTCGATTGGACGCTAGGGCCCGTGATGGCGAAGACGAGGAGGATACTTGCATACACGTCGCGCCGTGCTGCCTCCCGGTCTGACTCAGCGTCTTGACTATCAGATGAGATTGTCTTGAAATGTTGACGAACAGTCACCCTGCACCACGCATGAATTTCTACGCGACACAAGAGTCAAATCGTAGCTGGGCGAAGACCGTAGATTTATTCGGCAACTCCCGCCGGCCCCTTTCCTTCCTCACTCCCCCTTGCTCACTCCCTCTCCCCTCACCCAACATGCAAGACCCCGAACGCGAGCTCCCACGTGTGCTCGCCCTGCCGACCTCCTCCACCAAACCATCCACCGCTTCTACCACCCCGACGCCTCCTTTTCCCACCCCCTCTGCCTGGTCCGGCCTGGTCCGCAGTCATGCGAGCGCATCGAGTGCGTCTACCAGTATTTCCGCCTCCTCAGCCCCCGCACGAAAGCCTGCTTCAATGTCCTGTGTGGTTTCGCGTCCCCACGCGCGCCGGGTATCAGGCTGATTGTCGGCGCATATATGCGTGTCTGGGGGGTAGCTGATGATAAGGATCACCGCGTACTCTTTGTGGACGTCATAAAGACTCAGCTCAGCCTCCATCTCATGCTTCCACGAGTCCGATAGATGGCGATGACGATTTGCGACCTCCAGCATCCGAACGGTGATGTAGTTGAGGACGTCGTTCGCCGTGCCATGGACACCGTCTATGGATTTCGACAGGCATCCAGGTTCCACGAGAGATTGGATATCCACTTCATATCGGCTGCCGAGAAATAGTAAACGAAACGCGGGAAATTGACCACCTCCTCCCTTATAGCCCCCAAGGTATCTTTACGGTCCCGCTCGCCACCGCATTCATCCAGCGCGTCGACAACGATTATGATGAGACCAGAGAAGACGATGGGATCAGAGGACGCGATCCGGGTCATAGGTCCAACGATATACCCCTGTAGCTGCTCTTGTGGAGGGAACTGCGCCATCTTCGGATACTTTTTTACTACAGCAAGAATATGATCTTTGAAGGTGCTGGAAAAACAAGCGAGTTGGTATGCGATGCTGGCAAAAAGAAACGCAGACCATCTCGACCATCGATGCTGCGACTGAATCGAAAGCTTGCGCCTAGACGTCTGACTTTGGCAAAGCGCGCAGCCACCGTGTTTGCCATAGTCGATTTCCCCGTGCCGGCAACACCGTGCAGCCAGAACGCTCGCTGCAACCCAAGCCATGATGTCGCAAAGAAGCCCCTCCCGAGTAGTTGGTAGACAGATGCAGTTGAGATTGCAACAGACGCCGGTAAGGTCCGTTCCAGGAAGATCGTCCAAGAGCGTCACCCGTTCTAACAGTGGGAGTCAGATAAATGATACATGGAGTCCGATGTGAGCGGCATGATGCACCCAGGTCGTTTACGTCTTGCGACAGGGTCGACAGCTCAACGACGCCTTGCAGGATGTCCTTGAATATCATCAGGGCAACCAACTTGGATCTCGATTTAAACCGTTCCTTGAGCTCCTCGAAGGCAGCGCTGTATTGTTCAATGGCCGAGTCGGTCGACGTGCTCATAGAGTCCCTTAGCGCACGCTCTGCGACACCCTTGCATTCAGTATTCGTCTATGAAGCAGACACAAAATCGAACTAACTAATAAACCCATTTCCGCAGTATTCCTGGCGAACAACGCACACTCGTACATTTCCTGCATCATCTTCGAGACGACAAGAACCTGGCACTGCTCAATAACAGACTCCGCGTCCTCCAGAAAAGACAACATGTCTGCCATCGTGGACCAAAGCCGCTGGACCTCTTGGTCGAGGTTCATTTGCGTGCCTATCGTCTGTGGAAATCACGATGTTAGTTCATGTCGGGGTAAGATGCAGTGTGCTGAGTACCTTGGGTATGACACTGAGCACGCCTCAAGCGAGCGCGGCCCACGGGTGGACCTGCACAATTATAACTTTGCACGTCCAAGCTCACCCGAGTACCCGCACCTCGGCGAGAACGCCTCCTATATTCACTAATTTTTCGACGTATCCGAAGACCAGCGCGAACCCAGGGCTGCCTGTGACACCCTCGACAGCGTTCACATCACCCGTTCAACCAGCCACGCACCCGTTAAACCAGCCACGCACCCGATAACTCGTGGGGTAGTCAACCCGCCGACACTGCGATTGGCCACGTCCACTGCTATCATGACCTCCTCTGCCGACTTCGCTGGACGTTCTGCCATGCCGAAGGTGATGGACCGGCAATCACGTCTTGAGATGAGAAAGGCTTGTCCACTGCAGGGACCTCTTATGAACTGACAGCAGGTTCCACGGCTGATGGAGTCGATAGGCCCACGTGTGTGCCGGCGGACGCGCCCTGGGATGAGCCCAGTTCAGCTCTCTCCAGCGGGATTTGTTCGAAATCTTTCCCGTGAAACGACCTTTTTTTTTGTAGCTGAAGTGTTCCCTGCGTTACAATATAATCAACAATCAGACACGCAGTCGACGAAATCAGCGGCCAAATCTCTTCCCACCAGTCGAATTGCCGAGACCATTGACGGTTGCGGTCACTTCACCTCTGAGCGATGATCTGCGAGTGCCCACTCGGTCGATCACGGCTACAAGTAGGATCACGGAATCGTCGACGTTTCTGCCGGGGCCCAGATGCTAGCTTTAGCCAAACGCACTAGTAGAGAGGTATTAGCAAGCACGTACAGGATGGAAGATTCATTCCACTCTGGGGCCTTCCCCTGGCACTGCTTCATCCCCCACGTTCGCCCACCAGTCGACACGACCACATGATACTTCGACCGTCGATTGAACTTGCGCCATGATATCCCCGACGCCTTCATCACTGCGGTGTTGGACGCTCAGCAACATCCTGCGCATAACGAATGCTGAGTCGACGTACCAGTCAGACGTATGTTTCTGAGAGAGGGTAGGATCAGGTGGGTGTCAAACAAGTCGAATACGAACTAGATAAAGATAGCGACGTACCTCTCAGTTGGATCCATTCCAGAAATTGGGCTCGTATACTGGTACTAGTAGGTCAAGGTCGAAGGCTTGAAAGCGGGGGTTCAGATCGATCCTCGCTGCTTGTGGCACGTCGAAGATCTCCTGGTGCACGAGGCTTCGATTGGGCGTTATAGAGTGTCGTATACCACACATATGAAGCATCAAGCGCCAGTTGCCATGATGGTATCATCCTTCGACTGAATAACCTAAATGTTGGTGCTCCGCGGGGGGCGCGGGACAGGACCGAGCATTACCACATGCAGGAAGAATAGGCGAGGGCGTACTCGCTGTAGATCAAGCCTTGGAATTGTATTAGCCATAGGTATGCGATGGCCCTCCAGAGTCGCAGACCTGAAAAGGAGTTCAAGATGGAGAACGACGCAAGTAATTGATAGATGTCACCTGTAATCGGGACTTGTGGACGCACTCAATACCTGTTCTCCTGGGCCCTCACTCTCACATGCATCATCACCACCACCCCACCCCACCGCCTCGCCCCCTCCAGAAACCCCTCCGCGATAACGGCCACGCCCCACGCGCCCGGATCAGGCGGTACCCCCTCCTCACCGCCCATATACGACGCGCGCCCATCCCGTGCCTGGTTCTGCGTGTCCTGTGGATGAGGCTACAAGCGCAGACAGCACGAATGTCGACGCGCCAGAAATGGATATGGCGGCGCGAGCGCGTCGACGACAGTGCGGTCCCCAAAGCGCGTGGAGGTGTGCGCGCCGAGTGAGGACGTGGGAGGGGCAGGGGAGCACAGCGCCGTTGATCACGCTGTGAAGAAGATCGCGAATACTGTTGGGTGCGGGGGAGGCGCGTTAGTACGGCGTGTCGATGTTGACGAGGGAATGAATGCAGAGAGAAAAGGAAGTGAACAGTCCCCGTCCCTGTCCACTGTGTTGAAGCGCGTCATCTCGCCCTCTGCAGCGAGGACCGCTGCGCATGCGTCCTGGAAGCCCGCGGCGAGCTGGGGCGGCATGAACGCGGAGGGCTGGGGCCGGGTTAGGGTTTCGTGTGCTTGCAGTGTAGGAAGGGGAGGGGCGGAGGGAGGGGAGGTGGAAGGGGACGCGGAGGACGTGAGCGGCGGGTGCGGGCCTGAATTCCGTCCAACACCGCCACCGTCGGGAGAAGGGTGAGCGGGGGATAGTTGGGGGTGGGAGGGGCTGAAGAGGGGTGTTTTCATAGACAAGGTGGGTGACAGACGAGGTGAGGGGGAGCGACAGGTGGGGAGGGGGCGTGATTGACGGGGAGAGTGATACATGAAGGTGGAAGTGATAGACGAGGGAGTGATAAACGGGCTGATAGGCGAGGGAGCGGTAGACAAGGGAGGCACGACAAGCAAAGAAAGGAGCGTAAATGTACGTGGTGTCCGAACCACACAAGGAGTGCGCACCTTGATTAACCGCCTTTCCCACCCTTGACACATTGACGAGCGAGATCGAGAACCCGGGTGCGTTAAGGGAGGTCATGAACGACGCGAGGTACATCCGCGCGGGGCGGATCGCATGCGTCGCTGTGGGGTGGCCAGTTTAACACTTGGAGGGCGGGCGGGAGGGACGAGGCGCAATAAGATGACATGCCATCAGAGGTGGGAGGGGCGAAGAGCACAGGCACTTTGGACGTTGGCTTTCCTCGTGTATCCCTGCATCGGACGTAGCGAAAGCGCAGAACTGGAAGTTATTGACAATCCGGGGGTTGCGAGTGGGAGGGTTAGATGGACGGGATCATCTGGTGCGGGGGGCTATAATTGTATAAGGCTCGTGACCAGCCAAACGGAGTGTGCAGCGATACTAATGGGTGCGAGTTGTATGTGCTCCGATTCCCGACATGCACTGTTGATTGAGACTCCGGTGAATAGCTACAGCTGATTGCGAAACATTAATAGTAAAGGGATGGACATCACTAAAACCCTCACCCCGTGATATGACCAGATACAAATTATAAATATAACTATAATAATTTGTGTCGGTTATAAGCTGTTATAAACCAATACATACACATACAAAGACCTAATAAATCCATCGAGCTTTCACAATGGGCATCAATATTTTGAGTGTTTTGCAAGCATTACAAAACAAAGTGGGGGTTGCAGACAGTGAAAGACAGTCAATGGCTACAATTGACCAGTCAAGTCAACAAGCGTGTGACCAGTCATCAATAGTCATTGACAGTCAACGAGAAGTTGACCAGCTGGTGTGCCAGAGGTCACCAAAGTGACTGGGGTCCAGTTTCCTAGATAGGCAAGTCGAGCATGATGGCTGTGGTGTGCTCTGCTTGGTTGTGTTGTCGTGTTATTTTACTGCTCCCGCCGGTTATCCAGCGATGATCTTTACCGGCTTCCGGCACCACAGTCACGGTCAAGTCAACATTTGGCTTGGTCATGATCCCACGTCGACTAGTCAGCGACATCGCTGGCTAGTTACTGACTTGTCATTCACTGGTTGCAGAGACCTCAAATTATGTTACCTACGGAGCATACTACAGAAATATTATATTATCATTCCAACAGCATTATACCACATTGCACAAACTTCACCTTTTTTGTGTGGCACGCAACTTGAGCACTGTGTCGGAAAATTCCAGAGGGGCATTCAAATCTTCCACATTTCGGGCCATTTGAAATGTGGTTGTCATCTTATCACAAGGTCATCCCGACGAGCCGCTGGGATTGAGATCGGATTCCAATCGGATTTGCTGATGATTGCAACCACTCTCGTAATTCGACCGTTGATTGGAAGGACCGTTGTCCTCGACTGGCGTCAATTCTTGTTGTCTCACACTCCCTTTCACACCGACGTTGTGCTCGTAAATACTGTATCAACTATGATGGCTCCTGGACCGATTCGTTCTCGCAACGCTGCCCCGAGCGACTCTGGATCATCCTCGGCAAATGGACATAAAGCCCCATGTGAATACTGTCAAAAACTGTTCCACCCCCAAGGGCTGAAAACACACGAGAAAAGCTGCTTGAAAAAGGTTGAGCGGCAGAAGCGCGACAAGGAATACGAAGTGCTTGTGCTGAAGCAGATCAAAAAAGGTGAGTATTTTTTGAGCTCGATGTATCACTGATCAACAAGTGAACAATCCAGCACAAAAAAAGAAACACGAAGTAAGGATGCACAACACAGCACTAGGCGCCGACCGTGTACGACTGCCCGCACTGGATGCCAGTCTCGACTCTGGAGAGCGTCCCCCGCCAGATGCACCAAGCCAACCATTGCCAGGTAAGTCCCAGCACCCGATCTACCCGATCATTGCACATCACAAACCCAAACGTTCCCCAGACCAGCCTGATCCTGGTGACGTGCCGTCATACAAAGATGAGCGTACACTGATGAACGTTGATCAGATGCCGATGGGTGCTGATCGGTGATCCGCGTTGTGTAGGTACCACAATGCACATCTCAATATCTTACTCGCTAACTTCATCCCGTTAGCTACTTCTGATACCAGCATGGGTAATGCTGGCATCAGCATTGCCCCTCCCCTTGCCCCGCAGGTTGATTCATTCAAAACAGAATATCACCCCAACAGCGGCCGAGAAGCCCACATCGAGACATTCTCTGCCTATGGCTGCCAGCCCGACTCAGAGCCTGTTCCCCACGACAACAAACCATAGCGACCCTTCCGCTGTCATACAGACTTTGAATTCGCCGAGATCGTCCAGAAGGCTCGCCTCAACAAGGAAAATACGAACATGCTACTCAAATTGATTTCAGGAATCACCAATGGTCGTACACAGCTCACACTCAAGACATATGCCGAGATTCGTCAAACGTGGGACCACACCGTGAGCTGAATGAATTCAGTAAGGCTCCAGTAACTTACTGGTTATGTTTTACTTACAGGTCAGTTTGGACATATCATAGTTTAGAAAGGATGTCCTTCGGGTTCCGTACAAGAAAGAGATCAGAGAATTTGATGTACATACTAGACCACTCTGGGAATGGGCGCTGGACCTTTTGCAGGATCCACGGCTGGCACCTCATTTTTGTTTGGGATGCTCAGTGACTATACAAGCACGATGGCACCCGGTTCGAGCGTTTTATACACGAACCATGGACAGCTAATCGTTGGTGGGAAATTCAAGTATGTAATTACATTTTGCTATACCATAAACTCAATTGCAATGTTCATTTGTGTAGTCTTCTCTCCCGAATGGCGGATCCCCACTTTGCTTCATTCTATATGCTGACAAGACTCATCTGACATCGTCAGGTGCTGTGAAGGCATACCCAGTCATAGCTCGGTGTGCAAACCTACCAGTTGACATCCGGAATGGTGATGGTATCGGTGGTGGTCACCTTGTTTGTAAGGGGCTGTTACCCTTTTAGGGTGACAGCTCATATACTCATTCCTATCTACTATAAATAGCTACAAAAACCTTATTTACAGTATCTTTGTACTCATTTACTTACCATCCAATACTACCAAGAGTGTAAGGGGCTGTTACCCTTTTAGGGTGACAGCTCATATGCTCATTCCTATCTACTATAAATAGTTACAAAAACCTTATTTACATTATCTTTGTACTTACTCACTCACATACCATCAATACTACCAAGAGGTCGTGTTAGTGGCTCGAGTGATCAGTATAACGAAAACGTTACACTTTTTTAACACCCAACAAAACTTGTTGAGTATTTGATGGCAACTCAAGCCAACACCCACGCAGCCTCGCGCACCGGCGTAGCCAGCGTGAAAAAAGGTCCTTCCCCATCGGAGAAGGATCAGCCTCCATCGGGGGGCAAAAAACCTTCAGCGAAGGCAAAAAAAGGCCAAGGAAGCGATCCCGAGGCCACAGAAGAGCGCGATCAGCAGATCGC
>MU266643.1:0-27476 GCA_021014945.1 Leucogyrophana mollusca | reverse complement strand
AATATAAAGTACCTAGAGAGAAATGAATAGTATCTAGGGACTATCAGTAAAAGTAAGATATGTTCGAGAAAGGGGGAAACTCAC
Organism: Leucogyrophana mollusca; assembly: GCA_021014945.1. Lineage (NCBI taxonomy): Eukaryota > Fungi > Basidiomycota > Agaricomycetes > Boletales > Leucogyrophana > Leucogyrophana mollusca. Next base: position 27,392 of record MU266643.1, on the reverse strand, counting down.
ATCTCAGTTTCGACGGGCGAGAACTGAGATGTTGAATGCTACGGGCTAGCTTTTAAGGTCGGCGGCTCGGCCGTCGATAATCAGTAGATAATCAGTCGAGTCATAAAATTGTAAGTACGGAGAGAAAAGTGGGTCGAAGAGGAATGGACGAACGAATAGCGCCGAACGGCGCCGAACACTTTGCGCTGTCTGGCTTGATACTCCAACAGTCCATTCGTAGATAGGTCACTGTCAAGCATTCATGTACATACACATCCTGCCCCACCGTGCTATAGCACCCCCCTGGGCCTGCTACAGTCAGTGTGAGGAACCTCAAACTTGAAGCTTAAAGTGCCGCCGGGGAGACGCCTGCGTATACGTAGAAGTCAAGACGCTGAGATAGATACGGATAGGTTACTGTAAAGACGTGATATATATAAAGACAACACTGCATGGAGATTCGGGAATAACGAAAGTCGAAACTCGAGGACCCGTACGTCTGGCTCTAGGTTCCGGTTCTACTGCCCACAGCACGCGTACCCCGTCCCTGTCCCTCCGCTCCCTGTACTTCCATTCCCCGACCCTCCGTTCCCCCATCCCACACCAGTACTCCCGAGCCTAATCGTCCCCTCCCCCGTCCTCTCCCTAAAATGCACGCCCCTCCTCCCCCACGTGTCCCCCTTCTTCCCGTACGTCTCTCTCCCTCCCGCAGCCCCGGTCGCATTCCATCCCGCAGCCCCGGTCGCACCCCCTCCCGCAGCCCAATCACCCCCATCCCACGCATCCCCGCCCTCGTCCTCGCGCTCCCACCGCGCGACGACGCACCCCGCGACGTGCTCGAACACGGCGCGCACGCCGGCGCCGGTCTTGGCGGAGGTGTGGAAGTGCGGGGGGCGGGCGTGGGGGGTGGGGGGGTAGGGTGGGGGTGTGGGAGTGGGAGTGGGAGTGGGAGGTGGGGGATCATCCGGGGAGGCGAGTTCACTCGAGGGAGGTGTGGATGGGGTTGGAGTTGAGCCTGGGCCTGAGCCGGATGTGGTTGGAGTTGAGCCTGAGCCTGAGCCTGAACTAGCGGAGGCGGAAGGGACCCCCGCGTGGGGATGGTCGCGCGTAAAGATGGCGGGCGTTATGGTCAGCGCGGAGGAGGTGCTGGAGAGGGAGGCGGTGCGGCGGGGTTGGCGGGGTGCGACGGGTGATCCTTGGCGGGATGCGACGGGTGATCCTTGGCGGGATGCGACGGGTGATCCTTGGAAGGGTGGCGAGGAAGCGGGCTCGGACGCAGAGAACGACGACGGCGGAAAGGGCGACGAGCGCGCGGAGGCGTACATGTCCGCATCCGCGTCGTCGAAGACGGACGACGTGTCGGAGGAGTGGAACACGGAGGAGGAGGGCGTGTGGAAGGACGTGAGCCCCGTGCGCGTGGATGTGAGCGTGCCGTGGTGGCGCGTGCTGCTCCGCGAGCGGGACTTGGATATGCGTTTGTGCGAGTGCGAGTGCGTGTGGGAGTGGTGGTGGTGGGATATGTCGATGGACTGCGTGCGTGGTGTGTCGTCGTTGTGCGCGGCGTCCTCACTTTGGTGAGCGTGCGGGGCGTCGCCGTTTTGAGGGAGGGACAGCGTGTCGTGTGACAGCGCGCACTCGTCCTCTGGCAAAGGAAACAGCTCCTCGATGAAGCGCAGCGCCTCTCCCTCCTCCACCGCGTGTCCCTCCCCACCGCCCTCCCCACCCGCACCCCGCACATCGACCTTATTCCCCACCACCACCACACACGCTACCCCGCCCGCCCCCACCCCCGCCTCGAACGCGTCCCACCACCGCGCGAGCGCGCGGAGGGTCTGCGGCTGGTTGACGTCGTACATGAGGAGCGCGGCGTCCGCGCCGCGGAAGAACGCGGGGGAGAGCGCGGAGAAGCGTTCTTGGCCAGCTGTGTCCTGCGTGCGTGGGGGTTGGTGTTCGTGTTAGTGTTAGTGTGTGGGTGCGGGGAGTACGAGTAGTAGGAAGCGCACGGACCCAGATTTGGAGGGTGACGGCGTCGCCGTCGCGGCTTGGGTGGGGGAGGGTCTTGGAGATGAAGTCTGCGCCGATCGTCGCGCGGTAGCCTGTCGAGAAGCGGCCGGATATGTACTGCGCACCTGAGTCAGCACGGGAGCGACGACTGGGAAGCACTAGTACCGGGAGGAACGCACCTGACCACGGAGGCTCGTCTTGCCCACCCCCGAGGCGCCGATCACGACGACCTTGATCGTGGCCATCCCCGAGTCGTCGTCGTTCGCAGTGAGCGAGCGACTGCAACTGTGTGAGACCGGCAACCCCGTGCCGGGTGTGCCAAACACGTGCAAATACCGCCCTCCCTCATCGCCATCTCCGCTACTTACTATTAGGCCAACTTGATAGCTACATCGCCGACGATGGACGTATCGCCCTCGCCCCCTGCCTCGCCACCGCCCCCGCCTCCACCACACGCACAGCCTCCGCCCCCCGCTGCGTCCTCGGGATCGCCCACTGATTTCCTCAAAGGCGTTGTGGGGAAGCGCGTCATTGTGAGGCTCACCTCGGGCGTCGATTATCGAGGTGAGTCGCTGTTTCGTGTCGTTGCTACGTTGGGGTTGGGAGGAAGATGGAATGGAGAGAGCGTGTGGTGATCGATAACGGGCACTAACGCACGTGCACACGCAGGCGTCCTGTCGTGCCTCGACGGCTACATGAACATCGCCCTCGAGCAGACGGAGGAGCATGTCAATGGGAGCGTGACCAATCGGTACGGGGACGCGTTTATCCGCGGGAATAACGGTGCGTGCTACGTGTCGCTCGCTTTTGTCCCGTCGCCTTTCACTACTTTCGTCCCATTGTCTTTCACTGCTCTTGTCACCTTGCCTTTCACTACTTTCGTCCCATTTCCTTTCACCACACTACCCCGAACCCGCTCCACAACCATCTCCTTGTATCTGCCCTTTACTCTTCGCTTTGCGGCGTCATGCTCACATCGCTCTCCCATCACCGCAGTCCTCTACATATCAGCCGCCGAGCCGCTATAGCACCCCCGCAATCGAATCCTGGGTTGAATCGCAAACCAACCATCCAACCAGCCAGCCAGCCAGTCAGCCAGCCAAAAAAACAGAGCACAAGACCTGTACGAACGATAGTTGTATATATAATGCCTACTCGCAATGAATATTGACGGAGGAGCCAGCCTCGCGCGTTGTCATGAACGGGGTGGTTCAGCTTCAAGTTGTCCGTGAGCGGCGGCGCGGTGTACTATCTGGTGCACCACTTCGGACAGCTTAACTTCGCAGTGCTGAGTTGTGTGTAATTCGTATACGCAATCGAACCGAACTCGGGCTCAGTTTGCTTCGCCGGCGACACGCTACCACTCTGGCTCCACCTGGCGGAGAACGCCAGCCAAGCGGCTGCATTCCCTCGTACGGCGGGTAGACCAAAGCGTATACCGGAGTAAGCTCTTCGGTAAGTCCAATGATCCGACATCCCTTCTACTGGCGATCCTCTGGTACACACTCCCGGAACTGACCCTCGTTTGACTCTATTTTGGATGTAAGTCGTGCTTGCTCGTTCCCAGTCGGGAACCCCATGATGACTATGTGGTTCTCCAGCTACCACCGACGCTGGAACCCCGCTCCCAGGCACATCGCAAGGAGCAGAAAATTGCCAAGCAAGAAGCAGAGCGCTCCGGCGCCAACTACAGCTCAAAGAATGGAGAACGAAGGTGACGTGAAACAACAACCTTGATGTCGACGAATTACACGGCTGTGGTCCAGGCTTAGCGCCCGCAAGCCACGCAGCGAAGGTAGGGGCAACGGCAACAACATTCAGCCGCGCAATATTAAACCTCCGCGTCCCTCTCCGGTACTGGTGGTTGACGTCCCCACAGCCAGAGGGCACAATGTAGGTGCTTCACCTTCGATTATCCCCCGTATTGTCACGTCGTTGTGTTACAGAGTGTTTGCTGCACAGCAAGATCAGATGGATGAATGTACAACCCCCGAACGACGTCTCACCCACGACGAAGACATTGGATACGATGACGGCTCTGCAAGATCACCCGATTCAGAGCACAGCGTACACGGATGGGTGGATACTATGCTTTTGCTTGTGTTTCCCGTGCTGTAGATGATCATAATTCGCAGACTCGGTTGGTCCGTTTGACACAACTTACAATTTGAAGCAGGGTTGTTATCTACATATTGTACTTTAGGGTCGATCCCAGATCATTTCCGGGCTCCTGAAGAGGTGAAAAGTTCAGCGATAATAGCCACAGGCCACATCGGCTAAAGAGTTGGTTGGAATGGTACAGTACAACCCTGTTCGTCCCGTCAAATACCATTACCAGGTTCCAGGAAATAATGTCGTATGAACAATGCTAGTGGTATAGTAAACTATGACTCGATGGTACCTGATGCGTGTTAAACTGTGCTACTCTAGAATATTCTTTGAGCAAGAGGTTTCAGTCGTGGATGGTCCAAACTTGCAGGTGGTTGGATGTGGGCGTTGCAACCACCGCGCGCACCACCATGATCCTCCTCGTCTTGCTCCAGGTCCAGCGAGGTTGTTGAACTTTCCGCCCTCATACCAGACTCTCCGTTGCCTGTAAGAAGACTGTGATACGATGTTGATGCTGATGCGTCCCCAGAGTCTGAAGACTCTGAATCAGACTCGGATTCGGATACTGTGACTGGAGTAGGTCTGGACTCCGCGGGAACTAGCTGGACCCTTATTTTTGCTAGCTCGCCGTCGTAGTCCAAGAAGACTGTCCAGCCTTCGCGCACGTGGCGACCGAGCAGAAGGCTTGCAAGGGGTTGTAGGACTTCATATCGGATTACTCGCTCTAGTCTCCGAGCGCCTGAACGAAGCGACCACCCGAACGCTTCCAGATGCCACTGCGCTTGGTCCTGTACTTCCATGTGGAGCTTGATCAGTGATAGTTGTTTCCGCAGCTCCTCTAGGCGAGCACTAATTATCGCAGCCGCAGTTTCGATGGAAATGCGACGCTATACGAGCAGACGGAGGGGCGAAGCAGGATCAGAATCCCACCAGTTAGCGTGCAAAAAGACAGCTTACGAAGACCACTACTTCATCGAGACGGCTCAGGAACTCCACAGGGAATTTGTGATGCACTTCGTTCAGGAAATGAGTACGCTCATCTTCGTCCGAGAGCGACTGACGGATGCTTGCTTGGCCAACACTTGTTGTCACGATGATCATGCAATTTCTGTAGTAGGGACAATTAGGACGCGCATATGGAAAGAACCAACGAAATAGTAGAACATATCGTGGAAGAACAACTCACCTGAAGTCGACGGTGTTGCCTTCTCCATCTCTGACAGACCCTTCATCGAGAATCGTCTGGATGAGCAGCCTGAACTCCTCGCACGCGTTCTCGATGCTGTTCGATAAGGCATCTTGGATCAGTACCCGCCATGGATACCCAACGAGACAGCACTAACTCTTTGATGTGCACCACGGAGAATGGCTTTCTTCTCACGCATTCAGTGAGCTGGCCACCTTTGTCGAATCCAGTACACGCTGGAGTGCCGATCTGGTGGACACTTTCAGCCAATATATCGATATGTGTTCTTTAAAATCATACCAGACGTGAGAGAGAATGTGGTTCTGTGTAGTCACTGCCATTGATGCGTATTAGCCTTCCAGACGATCGGAGCGCAAAGTTGGCAAGCTGGCGAGAGGAAGTGTCAGGAGGATGCAAAAACTGTTAATTTTTCCGAAGATGGCGAGGAATGAACTTACTTCTTTAATTAGCAGCGTTTTCCCTGACCCGGAAGGACCTCCAAAAAGGAAGGATGCAACAGGTCTGCTTGGATCTTTGAGACCACCCATCATGCATCGAACAGCGCTGGCAACTGCTTCAACGGCCTGTGGTTGACCCACGACCTAAGCGCCGATAAGCGTTTGTCAGTACCGGCACGAATGCGAGGCAAAGTCATTCTCACCACTTCGGATAGCTTGTCGGCAACGTTGAGCATATCCAACTTCTTCGGCGAATCATTGGGTTCTGCTTCGGGAATGAAGGTATAATATGCGGCGGCCTTCATCACCATCAATTTGGGAACGGGCTGTTTCCCTTGCTTTGGGGACTCTGAAGGGGGTTCAATCGTATCGACAGATGAACCAGTTGGGCCCGATCCAAGCTCTTGCAGTTTGAGCTCCGTTTCTAATTTTTTCTCTCGCAGTTCGAAGATCCGCTTCACGCATTGGACTCTATCTTCTCGTTGCCTATCCAGATGTGAAGTGAATACAGCGACAACAGACGAAATACCTGGTAGGAAATCTTCTCGACGGGTACTCACCCAGCTTGTCCATATTCCATCATCAAACGCTCTTGCTTCTTGATTTCGTCGTCTATCTGTCCAATTTCGTTACGGGCGACTCTGGACGCATTCGATGAAGTCTTAAACGTTCCAATCTTTTGATCGACGTTTTGCAGTCTAGCGCGTGCTTTCCTCAGCCTTCTGTCGCTGTCTTCATCGACCTCCCGCTGTTCAGAGGACCCACGACAACATGGTCAACATGACTTTTCAGGGCTGCAGGCTGGCGCAGGGCCCACGCACCTCCAGAGACCGTATGTCCAGTTCAATCGCCAGTCTTCGTCTCCTTAACCTCCCTAGTGCGTCCCAATTGGCGTTCTGACCAAGCTTGGTCATAGTGCAAGCGTCGTCGATCAAATCTATCGCGGCATCTGGAAGTCTGGAAAATCGAGCGGGAACGACGAGGCAGATAGAAGAAAGGTGAGCCGCAATGTAACATGGGGGAAGGAATGTTGTGACCTTTTGTGGGAAAAGAACTGACTCGCAACATTTGCCGCGGCCACGAGGGCTTCATCCAAAATATAGACCTGATGGAACTTTTCGAGGCCGGGTTTTAACCCCCGTAGCACATCTATCGTTTCTGGAACGGTCGGTTCGCAAACGTAGACCTTTGAAAAGTGAGCAATGCCACAGGTAAACACAAGTCAGTCGGCAGTTGTAGGAGGTAAGAATTGGGGCAGTTACCGGCGAGAATTGACGCGCAAGTGCTCCGTCTTTTTCTATGTATAGCCGAAAGTCCTCGAAAGTCGAACAACCGACACATCGTAGCTTGCCTTTCATCAAGAAGGGTTTCATGAGGGTTGCAGCATCCCTGGCGATTGGGTGATGAGGAAATGTCAAGCCGGAACTGCAACAGGACATAATGCTCTTGAAACTTACAATCCAGTTCCATCGCCTCTGTAACCACCTATCGTAATCTGGCTCAGATTGTCGATGAAAAGGATCGCATTGATTCCTCGTTCTTCGTGTTCCGCGATCTCTGCATGGATGAAATCGACCCATTAGAAAGAGGACAGAGTTAAGACGTATATAAATACAGTACTAAAAGATTGTGGACTTACCATCCAAAATCATCTTGACCACCTATTGTTTTAATGCAAGACAGTGAATATTTGGGTTAATTCTTCTGAAGCGGGACATATAGGCTAACCTGTTCATATGCAGACTTGCAAGCTGTACTGGCTAGTAGCGCAGCAAGATCCAGGCTAAACACTCGAGCAACCACGGACTCAGGGACTTCGCCGCGGACGATTCTCAGGGCCAGCCCTTCAGCGATAGCTGTCTTTCCGACGCCAGGATCGCCTAATTATACAATTGAACAAGAGCGGAAAGTGCATATAAGCCTGAACATACCTAGGAGGACGGCATTATTCTTTTTGCTGCAATAAAACTCCGTGAGCAGATCTTGGAGGCTCTGACACAAAAATGGACGCACTGTCGTGAGAGGATAGCAATGAGGCGCCGCAGTTCATAATTCTACGATGCAACGCTGTTATGTAAATTAAAAGAAGTCACGAATATTGCAATTTTACCCTGCCAACTATCGGATCGACGTCTTCCTCTCGACCTTCTTTTTCTTGAATAACTTGAGTGAGATCGATTGCAAATCTGGGGAAGTGGTGGCAAATTACAACTCACGGACTCGCAAGAGAAACACACAGACTTACTCGTTCAAAACGGGGAATTTCGCTGTCGCATGATTCGTGACCTTGCCTCGTCTCAGACTGTGAACAATACCACTCATTCTAGCGACGTCTAAGCTGTGTTTGGCTTCAAGGATCTCCTTAACATCTTCGTTTTCAAGCAGCGCGAGAAGGACGTGATGGGAAGCAATGAAGGTGCCTTCCTATACAAAACAGCATTAGTCACGGTTGTCAATACCTAACGAGACCAAGCCAAAGAGGAAATCTGACGACTGTGTCACAGAGTTCTTTCGCCTTCTCGAGAACCAGCTGAGTTGCTTTCGTACAGCCATAAAGAATATCCTATTTGGATATAAGAATAAGAATGAGCCTCTAGGAGCTGATGCGACTCACTTCGTCATTCATAGATGCTTCGTGTTCAGGATTTGGATACTCCTGGACTTTGACCCATAACGCTTGGCCAACAGACTTGTGGAGGCTGGGTTCAGTGTTGCTCCTGTATGTAGTCATTCGGATGTGATCATCAAGGCTCTGTGGAAGCTCGACAGATGCCCTGGAAATGACAAGCCAAAACAGAGGTAACTCGAAGCGATTGGACAGTAACGGCACCTCTGAGTGTGGGAGCAGTCGAAGATCGCCTACATCCCGCAGATTGTCAAAAAGGAGCACCAGAGCCAGGTGATGAGGTTTCAAGAGTCCTGTATCACCCGACTGCACGAGAGAAACGCAGTTCTGCCAGAGACGATCCATATCCTCATTGAAGCGGAATTTAGGAGGAGACGGCGTTGGAGCCTCCTCCGCCTGCGAAATGTGCGAGTCGCGATCACTGTCACGCATGAGGTACGGAACGACTTGAATCGGATTGTCGACGATTGAGCTGACAGGAAGGGGTAAGGTGGTTTAGGCACGAGAATCCTACAAGTCAAGGGAGGTTATGCAGGACAGACGCAGCAGGTACTGTGGGTATTAGGGCACCATTCAGGCGCTTGCAGAGCTGCCACCCTGCACCTGTACACTGCTGCATTTGATGGGAAGCCGTCTGTGATGAATATAATGATGGCACATGAGCGCTCGATCAACACGGCATACTTAACTATTGGGCATGCTTGAGAGGGCTCGCAAACAACGAGGCAGTAGATGCTGTGCAATTATAGACCGAAGAACCGGAGCCAGACTTGCAAATCATCCACCTCTTGAGGCTCGTACCTGTACCCACCAGCCCACTCACAGTGGTACAATGGCGAGCGTGCTGCTCGCGCCCGACTTCCAAGGCGATTTTTCGATCCCCATTGCTTCTCTGTGTAGCGAGATAGAGAGGTCCCCGGAGAAGTATGCTAATCATCGACTCGTCAACATACATCACTACAAGGAAAAGACCCTAGTGGGTAAGCCAATGACCTAGCTTTCACAACGCTATCAAGTACGACTTCCTCTGACAGGGCATGAATTCCTCATTATCGAGATATTTGACGGGAAATACACACCCTATCAATTGCGCATCGAGCGAAGGCCAACAAGGAAGAAACCAAACAGACTATCTCTGTTGCGATCTGAAGTTTACGTGCGAATTACCGACGACGTCATCAGCAGGGTCTCAGCAACTTTCAAGCCTGTAGAGTTCTACCATATTGCCACTAGCCGGTGTCATCCTACGCCGAGCTCGCCCATGCTCACCCTTCCGGAGGTCTGCAAGATCCTGAAGGAGATTAGGAACCAAGCGCCAAATTATTCCCTGTTGGAGTACATGTGCTACTGGTTCTGTGTCGCATTCCTATGCGGAGTTGAAGATCTTAGAGTGAAAGTCGTCAAGAAGAATGGGAAAGACTACCGACTCCAAGGCAAATTTAGTGCCGGCACTGGTGAAGGGGTGAAGTTCATGGACCAAGAATGGGCGGCGAAGGATTTCGAAAGGTATAAAGCAAAAATGAAGGAGGTCAGAGAGCAGCGGGAAAGCGATGAAAGAAAAGCAATCAGGGACGCGTTCGTGGACACCGTGCAAATGCGGAAGGCCGAGAGGGTAAAAGGAACAGTGGAGACCCGCGAGGCTGTCAAGCCACTGCTGCAGACCAGCGAAGCTCGAAGGGAAGCGGAGGCTCAGGATTTGAGGTCGGCGTTTTCGTGGATTGTAGCAGCCACAAAGAACAGATCGCACAGCATGACTTTGAAGAATGTCGAAGGGGAGCACGTGACCTAGTAACCGCGATAATGTACCACCACAGACCACCACGTCAGATTAGACCAAGACGACAACCAGAACACATACATCCACATATCAAGTGGAGACCCAATCAAGTACGCAGAACAGTAGACCAAGACCAGTAACGGCACCACTGCTCCGGCCTCGCACTGCCCACACCAAGGGTCAAACGGACCAACTGTCACAGCCCGCATGAACCAAAAACACGCGCTTGTGGATCTCAGCGCACAGTTCACAGCCCTCACCGCGTTCAACACAGGAAATAACCAATGTCACCACGCTATCTTGTCAATGGCAATTTGTAGACCCATATTCGTCGACCTCATGCCTTGTGCCGCATCGTGGGCTAACGACATGGCAAGATACAAAACCCGGACGCATGTTTAACAATGTGGATCAATATCCTACATTCGGCGTACGTGCACCCTACTTCATTCTCTTTTGTACTGGACGCTAATGGGAATCTTCTAAAAGGTGGTTTGATCTGAGTCGAGCAAATAAACTGACGGTCTTATCCCAGCTCATCCACCCCTAACATGGGCCGCATTGGGGGACGCTTTTCTGCAGTACGCGGGCTCGAAACCTTGACCAACTCAGATGCAAAACTCGATCGTTTCCCTCTTGTTCGCTATGTCCCCATGCCGGTGACTGGAGACCTGGATTCCCTCACCGTCGCGCTCGATAGCCAATGGGAAGAATCAAACTTGCCGGACGTATACCTTGAAAGTTACCATGCACGATGTTCTTACTGTTATTCTGACTTCGATCCACCGAGAAGTAGATCATCACCATCGTCAAAGCAGGATGCAGAGTACAAGCCACTTAGACAACTTTCATGTGCCCACGTATTCCACGTAAGTAAATTTGCCGTCATTCGATATAAAACGACTTTACCATTACCTGCTTTTTGCAGAAAAACTGTATTGACGAGTGGCTCGATAAACATGTGGAATGTCCTACATGTCGTGCCCGTGTTTTTGAGATTTCTCCCTCCGAGAGCCTAAGCAGGCCCCCGCTGCGACTGCCAGTCCCAATAATATCGTCCTTGCCAAGTTCTACTAGTAGCATCGCTCTGCTACCGCCGACCCCATCTGCCTCCGCGAGCCAATATAGTGTTCTTTCGCTGCCCCCGCAACAAATCCCGCCCTCTACAAGTAACTCCGCTGTGGTGGTCTCGCTGCCGCCAGCCCCGTCCCCGGCGAGTCATAGCAGTTTGGCGCAGCCAATACCTTCTTCCCCTAGTGACAGCAGTCCTTCCCTGCCGGTGCCAGCGTCGCTGCCGCCGATTGTACCGAACCAGCCACCCGGACGGGTGCACCGCTTCCTCTCTAGAGTCAAACGTGCGGTAGACCCACGGCCTAGACTCCGGCAGCATGGTCATAGGTCCAGGAGCCAGGACTGAGGAAGAACGTCCCAGGCAAGCGTTATGATGTGTGTCGCTAACATTGCATCATTGATAGTTATCCAGGTCGTTGAGTGGTATATTGTTTATCCATCGACGCAAACGAGTGCCGAAGGAACCGTGACGCCTGATTTATGACGGGGATTATTGAAGATAGAGCCAAGATTGATGTCTGTGAAGGATTTCGGATGGACAAGGAAATGACGACAGAGTCTCATGGACAGTCCTGCTTATGTGTATGGCCTCATTTCTCGATTCTAAACTCAATACTGTCGCCCCGACACGGCCTGGCACCCGCCGCGTACCCAACTGACACTGGATCACCCTAAACCCTTCCTGCATGTAGACTTGGAGCCTGTAAGTCCATAAGAGTTCCTTGTGGTTCATCGCTGGAATACTTCACTTGATTATCATTGGGCGCTGATCTCCTGGAGGGCGAAAAAGCTGGATGCAATCGATCGATGACAATCGACGATCGCACCTCCTTTTAAACAGAAAGAACACCTCGATCGTGGTAAGTCATGCGACTGAACAATTTCTCTGGATGCCTCATGTCATCATCAATTCTAAACACGAGGATGACGAGCGCTCGGAGACTCAGAGTGTCTCCGTTACCAAGTGGCATATCCCCTTTCGTTTTCAAGCTTTGCCTCGCTGTGTCACGTCACGGCTCTCTCAACAATCGGCGCTCATCTAAGTGCTTGATCTTGAAGCACTGGTATGTACTCCGTGCTGCGGAATCGCCTCTCGCACGTGGAGGACATATATAATATGCAGACATGAAATCGCTATCGTCGCTCTCAGGCTGACAACAGGCCTGCACTTACCCCCTCACTAGTAAGTTCTAAGAACTCACTCCTCCAGGTTCGGATAATGATGCTCTTGATCGTATCCCCCCATGAACTTCGACATATATTACATTGCATTATGATCATTCCAGGTACCGCCAACCAAACAACAATTCAACTGACCAGGCACGATGGCCCTTGCACGCATTCAGAGGGTGCGTGATAAAGCTCGTTTGCACACTCTGGACTGAAGCCAGTGACTTAAACGACTACTGATATGCTTCTCCAGGAGTTAGTCGAGCTCCGCCGTAATCCCCCTCCTGGATGTAGTGCAGGACCAATTGACAACGATTTGCACCGATGGCAGGCAGCGATCTTCGGTCCAGTGCGTCGCCTCCACTTTACGCCTATCTGTTAAAGACATTCTAAACAGTCTGCTGAGATCAGGAGGATACTCCGTACGAACACGGAATATTTTCCCTGAGTATGATATTTCCTGAAAAGTATCCGCTCGAACCGCCCAAAGTGGAGTTTATAACGACTGTACGCCATCCCAATGTTGGCACTGGCGGCACTCCAGGACACATCTGTCTAGACGTTCTCGGGGACCGTTGGTCCCCGTCCCTGACCATCGCAAACGGTGCGTATCCAATTGGCTCTGGTATAAGCTTTTGGATCTAAGATTTGTGCTGCTAGTTCTTCTGTCCATACGATCGTTGATGGCTGAAGGTTATACCACATCTCAGGAAATAGAAGAGGTGCGACGTTGCACAGCAAAGTACGTTTTGAAACATCTCCGGCGTAACATGTTCAAGCTCTGAAACGTCTTATTAGGCATGCCATGTAGTCACGCCTTAATTCTACTCTGCAGATCGTTCGGACTGGCATACTTGGAGCTAATTCGTTCCATATTCTGTTGTAGTTATTTAGTATCCTTTTTGTCTGTCGTTTCATGTGCATGAATCACGTAACGAGCCCCCCAGACGCCGACCCGCGAACAGGCGGGTTGAGCAGACTACACTTGTGCGACGATTGGTGGCATCCGCAAAATAAAATATGTCGACCCAGAACTTGCTATGCTGTGGACTGGCTGCACACTGTAGCCTGTGATAACCCAGCTGTGAACGAGCTGATATCATGATGTATAAGAGGTCATGCAGGAACATAGCTATTCAATCCCCTGCCGGGGGTCTCTACAACGCGACCGAATAGAGCATTAATCATTGTGTCCCATCCGTTCACCATATAATGAAGTAACAAGGCAACCAATATTACAGCTCCCGTAACGCCCGTGTACACTAGAGCGAACATGCCAGCTGGCTTCGGTGGGACATCCAACTGCAGCCCCGAGTCCATGCGTTGGCCGTCATTGCCCATAGGGAAGTACAGATCCATGATAGACACGTTGAGGAGGCAGATCGCCACGCCGACCGCGACCACCGACCCGTAAATGAAGATACTGAGGATCATCGACCAGATCTGAGGGCAAGCGAAGAGCGCATCTTTCGAGCGGCATGAGGCCCATTTCAGCAGCGCAAGTGCTACCGTGGGGAAAATAAAACCACAGTCAAACAAGGCGAATGCATAACACATGATCCCGATATTTCCTCGGGTCGCACTGTGATAACGGGAGGTCAATCGTTATTTTACAGGACGGACCACAAAGCACGTGCCTAAAGATCGACGTATATGTCAAACCTGCCCCGACAAAAGCGACTTGCGCAAGAGTTACGATCAAATGTTGGTGGTTTTCGCATATTATCTGACAAACAATATTGAGACCAACGTCAGCCTAAAAGCCAATGAATAATCACCTTCGCCCAGTCAACCAATCCGCGGTAACCCGTGAGATCAGCCGTGGCTTGCGTTTTGGCAAGGAATACTATATCCTCCACATTCTTCTCTAACACCTCGAGCTACATTATGAGTAGATTATGCCGTGCAGCAAGCAGGTTTGCAAAGATACGCACGTGTTTCTCTAAAGCTTGTGACTGCGATAAACACTTGAGGTACGCCTCAATGTCATAGGGAACCTAATCCAGAGAGGATGGTGCTGGGGTGGACGCAGTAGAAAAAGTAGGACTTACGGTCTTCTGAATGGTAAGCCGTTTTGCCCTGCTTTCCTGAAGCTGTAACGATCACTTGAGTCGATATGGTGCGGAAACGTCTGCTTAAACGTGCCATACCATAGCTTTGCAGTTAAAAATCTCTTCCACGATCGCTTTCGTCATTTTATCTCCCTGTTGGACATAGCAGCGCTATTCGCCAAAGGTCAGCGAGCAAACAAGCAGAAGTAATGGAGCCCGTATGCACGTGAAAGTCTGATTGCTGGATGACTAATGACCGAAGAAAGAGGCTTCTAAAGCCTCTGGGGAGTATAGGCGACGATGTCGGAGGAGGGCCGAATCCTTTCTCGACCATAGATGGGGTCCGCATAGTGGTGGGTGGGGGCGCGGTAGTAGTGTGGTCACCCGTCTCGCAAGGGGGGGTAGAAGCGTGAGGGGGACCTGATGTCAATTCAGATTCCATGCAGGGTAGTTAGTTTGAGAGAGATGGAGCTGTTGGATATACAAATGCTACGACCATGGCTGCTCCTCGTGCCCGGTGTTCGAGGGGTGGGATCTCGTCATTAAGGCCTAGCAGCGGGGTGCCTGGGATAATCATGTCGATGTCAGGCTGACTTCTCCCATAGGTGGCAAATGAAATACGCATGGATAACCGCACCGTTGCCACGATGCCAGGCTGACTGCTACCGCTGGTGGCAAATGAAGTGCGCATGGATAACCGGACTGTTCATCGTTGACGTCGGATCGAGATAGGGGATACTGATTCTCCAGCCCCGAGCTGGATCATACCGGGTTTCCATCTGTAAACCAGAGCCTGCGTTCCAGTAACGCATCGCCTTGCCTTGCTATCAAAGCGCCGACGAATTTCATAAAGTATCATACGTGGGGCTGAATACTAAAATAAGCATTATTGTGCCGTTGTGCATGCAAATCGGGGAACCTCCGTTATGACAAGGGCACCCTGCACCCATATTTCGCATAATTTCGCATCTGCTAGAATAATACATGTCTGCATATTCGAAGCATCGGGCAGAGATGCCGAAAGTGTGTTTCAGACTCATAGGAGTACGTGGTCGTTTTTAGCCAGACCCCATGACGGAGTCATAGCCCCCACGTAAGCGAAGAACTGTTAACATGCAAATCAGCGTAGGAAAGCGGTGTTCATTATTGCCTGTAACGCACCAAGATGAAGCGTACTCTCCTTTTTGATGCTATAGTCTGAGAGAATCTTCTCCGGCACGAGCTGCTTTCCTCCGTACAGGATGCGCTGCTCAGCGGCAGGAATACCAGTCTTCTCCTGGATCTTTTTCGATAGAGTTTCGACTGTGTCCGAAGGCGAAATCATAATGGTCATGGTCTTCCCGTTGAGATTTCTCACGAAGATCTGAACCTCCTCTGCCCGCGTGCCTACAAGTGCCATCTCCTTCTTCTGTGCAGTTCGGCTCGTGCCAGCTGGGAGGTAGACATCAATACAGGTCAAATCTCGAGCACAGCTCCAGATGAAAACATGAGCATACCTAGCTGAATTGTACTTTCGCTGTCGAGCTCGTAGGATTCAAGAGTGCGCTCATCTTGGAGTTTGGCCCCAGCGAAGAGCAGGCGCTGTTCTTTTCTCGGTATCCCGAAAACCTCTTCGATCTTGCCCTTTAAGAAGTTGACTTTGCTGTTGGGGCGAACAAGAATGCTCAGTTTGTGGCCATTTGCCGTTTGGATGAATATTTCGATGTGTCCTGGATATGTAGAATTAAGGATCGTTGCCTTCTCTTTCTTTTTAAGCGTGGCTATGCCGCCATCACCCGCATCCTGAAGAGCAGGCAGCGGACATGCCTGCGGTGACATGCCACCCCTCAGGCGAATGCCTAACGGTTGCAAAACATCAATATTCAAAAGGAACAATAACTCAGGTATAATCGCATGCTCACCAATACTTATCGTGCTTTCGCTCGTGACGTTAGAGTCGGCCAGAGTAGTGCAATTCGAAAGATCGTGACCAGCAAAGGTCAAGCGTAAGTCTTCAACCTTCAGGCTTGATATGATGTATATTGAGCTCAGCGATACCCTCCGTTGGCGACATAGAATGACGTACCCTGTTATGTCTAAAAGTTTGCGCTTGAGAGAATTGATTGTGTCACCTGGAGATGCTTGCACGGTAAGGGTGGTACCATATGGTTGATCGATAAAAAGTTGCATGGTGAAGAAGGGTTGCGGCAAGGACAATCGTCTCCGTACCGATTTAAAAGAATGCAGAGCAACGGCTGCGCAAAATGAACTCTTTACGACGATTTCTCTCTTGTATCGTGGTGTTCGCCACGGCTTCAACGTTTAACCATTCGGGGCTCACAGACTCAATGTGTTTGTCGCAAGCCTTAGTGGGAATGGCAGGTACATATCGTGAAACCGGGCGGGTGCCTATGTTATAGCGCCGGTGGACAAGTACCGAAAACCGGGATTGCCCATGATGACCCAGGCGTTCGGAAGTTAGTGATAGAGCAATCGGCATAGTCACAGTATACCTCACCAAACATGGAATGCAGACCTATGCATGAACAAAGTCCAGGCTCATCTGACGTCCTCGTAATTGAAGTATGCAACCTGCAGCTGGGTTCATCTCAGCACAAATGACCGCACCCTGAACACACAATTCAATAAGAAGATAACGAGAAACGCTGATCGTGGACATGACTTACCCGTTTCCAAACTAGTGAACGGCATGGGGGACATTTCCGCATCAAGCACAGGTGAACCCTTCACTCGGAGAGGGGACACAATTACCATACCTATTCTCAGTCCATGGCACGCCGTTCGCGCTTGATGATCGATCTCCAAATATAATTCGTTCACCGGTATTGGGTCTGCATGCACCATATTGCCTTCAGTGGGCCGTGATACACGAGGAAGACACAAGGTCATTCTAGAATACTGCGAGATGAGCGCTGCGTAATTGCACAGGATCAGGCCACTTACAGGGTTGCCGCCAGACCAGCTACCAAAGTGCGATTTAACTCGAGGCAATCTCAGCATGAAGCCCCTGATATAAAAACTTGCCATGTTGAATCGAAGCTTTGATATTTTCGGACCATCTACTACTATCAACTAGTCGGCGCTGCAGTTGGCATGGTCGAAGCTCGACAGAACGACTTGAACGGTCGCCTTACAGCAATATCCAGTAACATATTTGTGAAATCCACTGATATTGCTGCAAAAGTACACAGCGATGAAGGTCAGTTCATTATGACGATTCTTCGCGAATTCTCACCACTCATGACATTATTGCCAACAGTGAAACCGATCCATATGATGCTGGTCATCCTTTGTGGGGTCTCCGTCGATTTCGATGGTTTGGAGCAATTTGTGGCGCCTGAAGAGCCATCCCTCCTTTGGTCGGTCCTAAAGAACCTTGAACCTGAGGTGGATCCAGTGAGATTCATTCCTGTGCATGTCGGGTCGTGCTTGGGCTGAAACTGGTGGTTAGCTGAAAATTGCGAAGGCAATTAAGCGGTCCATATTACCATCATCCCGTGCTGGCAGTGCCAATCACCCTAGTGCACGTGGCGACCATTCGGCCAATGCCTCGCACGAGCGTTTGGCTGCTCCAGCTCAAAACGGAGATCAAGTTGCTCACGCTTCGAGAGTACGTTGTCCGTGATTAAGTTGCAGTCTGGTTTCTTAAACTGTGGCGCTAATGCGTTCGTTGGCAGTTCGGGATTTTTGGTCGGAATAGAGCCCGAAACCAAGCGCGCGAAGCCAGCCCACATCTCCGACCCCCTACACATGACAATGTCGCAACTAATGATCGCACTTCGCCAGTCCCCAGCACTAGCAGCCTCACTCCCAGCTCACAGCTCGTCAATGTCATTCAAGATGCTCAAGCGCATATGGAAGCATCGGTCAGGATAAAACCATTGGGCACAAATCAAGCATAAACTGACTCGAGGCCAGGGGGATTCATATGTTGCCCCGTATCATCTGAGCATTGCTGTTTTGCAAGATCCCGATGTTCGCAGCTTTCTTAAGATGCAGGGTATACCGGAAGTTGCGGCTGTGATTACAGCATTGAAGGATCGGAGAGGCGAGAGAATCACTAACCCAGAGGATGACCATTTCCCGTTTCTCTCTCGGTCAGTTGGTTCTCTTTCGACTCTGCAGAATTAATGTCTTTTCCGTGATTTAGATACGCCACTGACATGTTGGCGTTGGCTCGTGCACGCAAATTGGACGAAACCATTGGAAGGGTACGCCGTGTAGTACTATACCATGTGCGATTGACGAATTATTCCGCCTAGGATGAGGAGATACGTCGTGTTATTCAGATTCTGTGCCGTCGGTCAATCACTTATTACCACATTTGTCTGCATAAAGCTCACTCGCTCACTCACTTTTTTGTTGCTAGAACGAAGAATTCTGTTGTTCTCCTCGGTAAGGATCTATACGCATCTACGCCGCCGCTAAGCACGAATATGTCATCTAGGCGAACCAGGAGTAGGAAAGACCGCTGTCGCCGAAGGATTAGCTCATAGAATGGCCACAAAGCAAGTTCCACAGAACTTGAATGGCACTCTCTACAGCCTCGATCTAGGCGCTCTTTTTGCGGGGGCTGGTAAAGGTGAATACGAAGCGGTGAGGACCATATCCGACCATTCCGTTCTGCCACCTTGCTCAACGTCAGATTATCTGACTATCTCAGCGTGTTAAAGGCGTTATAGAAGGTACACTTTTCTGGATGCTTAAACTGCTTTTCAGCTTTTGCTCATTGGATCCTTCGTTTTGCATCGTAGATGTTATGCGTAGCCAGGAAAGCCAATTTCCAGCAATACTCTTTATCGATGAAATACACCTTATCACTGTGGGCAAGGGACAAGGTGGCCAAGGTTCCGGAATGTTCGTCATTACGACTTGCTCTCTATCTGTCATTCAACAATTTTAGCTGATTTATGTGTTACTGAACAGGGATGCCGCCAATTTATTGAAACCTGCGCTCGCCCGAGGACAATTTCGATGCATCGGAGCGACTACCCTGGCGGAGTTTCGGGAGCACATCGAAAAAGATGGCGCACTTCAACGTCGATTTGCACAAGTATGTGGTTCATCTCGTAGTTACCATATCCGGCGCGAGAAAGACTGAGACACCAACGCATTGAACAGGTTATAGTGAACGAGCCGACAATTACCGAAGCCACAACCATTCTTCGTGGTATCCGAGAGCGGTACGAACAGCACCACCGTGTTTGGATTATGGACCAGGCTATAGTGACTGCGGTCAATCTCGCTCATCGGTATCTCACCTCGAGACGGTATGTCCTATTCAACTTTTTGCGTTGGATCCCCGAGCTCAAGTCCCTTAAATATAGGTTGCCGGATTCGGCCGTAGATCTCGTGGACGAAGCATGTGCGTCTGCAAGGGTATCGCAAGACATGAAACCTGAAGCCATAGACGCACTAGAGCAAAGTAGAATACACACGATAGCTCTCATAAATGCTCTAGAGGTGAGCTTTCTCCTTTTCAACGAAGCATCTACTAATCATTTTTGCAGCGCGATGGACACCCTGGCGATGCTCAAGCTCTTGATGAAGCAATTATAGCCCGAACAAAGCTGAATGCAGAGCTAAAGCGTCTTGAGCTTCAACAAGCCGCGGTAAACTCATGGTGGGAAGAGATCACTATTCAACGCGGGGCGATTCAGAAAAAGAAGCAAGAAGTGCTGAAAGCTCAAAAGTTTGCATCATACCGTTCTTCATGATGGTGATAAAGTCTTATGGGTTGCGATCCAGTGAACGCCGAAAATCTGCATCGCTTGAAGGGGAGTTGCAGACGCTACGAGATAGCCTTATTCGACTGGAACAAAGAGGCCCGAAATTTAGCGATAAAACCGACGACAAGAACCGCCGTGTTGTCTCAGCAACATCTCCGGACATTATAACGGCCGCGAGCATAGCTGCAATCGTCGAGAAAGCGACTAAGATCCCTGTCCAACAACTGTTAGATACAGACAAAAGTCGTCTATTGGATCTTCGAACTTCTCTTGGCGCAAAGGTCTTTTCACTCCTAAAACGGGAGAAAGTAGTCGAAACTAACTGTTATTCGTGTTCTGTTAACGTAGGTGAAGGGGCAGCCAGAAGCCCTCGACGCTGTCACGCATGCTATCCAGATATCCCGTACCGGACTAGGTAACGCCAATCGGCCAATAGCCTCCCTGCTCTTCACTGGCCCCTCTGGTACGGGGAAGACTTTGCTCTCGAAGGCGGTAAGCTCCTACCACGTTTGGTCTATCCAATACCATTCAAAATTGTCGTCAATAACGTCAGTTGGCTGAGGAACTATTCGGTCAAGCGACTGCGATGATCCGCATCGACGGGAGTGAATACTCACAAAGCCATTCGGTATCACGGCTGGTGAGTCATCGTCTTATAAGACTCCAGTGGAAACGGCTGACAGTGACACTCACAGATTGGCTCCCCTCCCGGATATGTGGGTTACGACCAAGGTGGTCAACTCACAGAATATGTTCGACGGACCCCTTACTGTATCGTGCTTTTGGACGAGTACGGGTCGTTTGTCTTGTCCGAGTCCACCTTCTGATCGCAACATGATTCCATCAGGATTGAGAAAACGTGTGCGGAGTTCTTGACGCTGTTCCTGCAGGTCATGGATGAGGGCCGCTTGACGGACGGACAGGGCAGATTGGTAGATTTTCGGTTGGTGGCCATTCCTACCTGTTGATTACTGCTCACAGCCAGTATCACAACACAGCAATTGCGTGGTCATCATGACCTCCAATATTGGCGCAGGTATCATCAGCAAAGAAATTGGGAAGATCTCCGATCGCAATCGGGACGCTGTCATGGAACAGTTCAAGGAACACAAATTCCCTCCTGAATTCCTCAATCGGATCGATGAGGTGGTCATGTTCGTGAGTACACTTTTATTCGCCGTGCTTCGATATAGAGATTGAGCAGATATGGTGCGTACTGCAGCGGACCATGTCACAGGAGGTGATGAAGGAAATCTTGGACAAACATAGCGATGATTTGAGGCAGCGTGAGGGCTTGAAGAAGCTGACACTGGACCTCGATAACAAAGCAAAGGAGTGGCTTATTCGCGCGGGGATCTCCCGCGAGTACGGCGCCCGGCTACTCACACGAGTCATACAAAGAGAACTGCTTAATCCGCTTGCCCGTGCCCTTCTCGATGGGACCGTACAAGAAGGCGACATTGTCCTCATTCGCGTCAACGACGAGAATAACGGGTTGTCAGTTAAGTCAAACCGTATTCAACAGCCAGAGCCTGCTGCAGTTGGCCCTAGTCGACGTCGGCGCGACGGTTGATAACGGAGGGACCAGGAGAGGTCTGGATCAGACTCGTGCTCTCGCATACCCTGCGAGGCTTATTGTAGCCATACATTTCATGTCTAGACAGCCAGGCCAGTATTGTCGACGTTGTTTGCGGAGCTCCTCGGAAGGTATTTGTTGATGAGATTGGACTGAGATTCGTAAGAGTAATCAAGACATATCCATGAGTCAGCCGCCCCACCATCAGCATCATTCAAGACTGGCTCAAGTGCGGCTTTGAGCGGTGACAAAGCCAGCAACGGGAGGATGTCGTGGGTGAAAGTGGCAAGGTCATCTGGCTTCTCTTGTGGCACCGACGAAACCTTTCAAGATGTACAAGCCTGCGAGATGACCGGACCACCAACGAGAGTCGGAGGAGGTCGGAGGGCGCCCTACGCTCCGGTTTTGCAACTGAGCAATCGGCAAAAGCCGTTCGGAATTCCCCGCGTCACTCAACTGAGAAAGCTCATCAAAATCGACGCGAGGCACAGCGGACGCATCAACCGCAGCTTGATAGCAGTCTCCAACCCACCAACACAAGCACGTGAAGGAGACGTAGAGGATGCTTCCATGGAAGCCTCCGGGCTCATCAAAAGCACGGATGGCGTTCTCAGATTGATATTAATGGTATCAGGTGCGCACTTTTCTTCACATCCTTGCATTCCTTCGAGTATGATGTGCGTTCTGATGCATTTTTATCCAGTTCACCCGTAGCAATTGGACAATGTGATCCGCTCACTGCGTTTATTCGGCTAAACACGGGTGACAAGGCCATAGCATCATATTAACGTAGTTCCGCGCATAACAGCCGGGCAGCATCGACGCTGATATGAGTACATTGCAACCAAGATCAACCTAGCGCAAACACTGCCCTGTCAGCAACTCCCAATAGTGCTGAAATGCTGGTGGACGAAGCCAGTATCACATCGAACGTCAAGCAGAGGAAATGTGCGTCAAGATTTGATTACATGCACACGTCGAACACTAACCGCCAACCAGAGTAGTTCTAGGCCCAGCATGATGCATGAGTGGCTTACCGACAGCGCTAGAGGCTGAGACAGCACGTGCAATATTCTTTGGGCTGCCTCCGTCCCATAGCATGCCCCCGGTCCGGCCTACACTTTCATTCTTTGCGCTAGTTGCAGGTGCATTTGCGTTAGGCACCGTGACCGATAGAAAAACAGCGGGTGTCAGCGATCCCCACGTGCACGATAATAATGGTCATGGTGACAAAATGACTATAGACGACCCATCTTCCTACGTCTCTGCTAATGGAATTACCGGCTATCGCCACCAAAAAATCAACAAATATTTCTCGCTGATATTTTGCAGCTTGGCTCAGTTAGCGAAAACAACCAAGGAAAAGCCGTCGAAAGATCCGTCGTGCGATAAGACTTGTGGGACAGTACCATCGAGGAATGTCTAAAGGTACGCTGGCCTGGACACATCCAAATTGACGATATGTCTCCGCAGGCTGACAATCTCCTCGCCTCACCATCGCGCAAGGCTTGATAAACCACCGCATCAACATCCTCTACTTTCTCAACCCCCTCTGTGAAACATTACTCCCCGCTAAATCACACACGCAGGCCGACCCGCCGACCTCCGCTGCCTCAATCGCCCAGCCCAAGAATTCCTTCTACATGACTTCGTCGCACAAGACCTCGAACAAATCATCGAGCGAGTCGTACTGCAGGGGAGGCAAGGCTTGCGGCATTTGACCAGCGTCAAGCAGGTGTGACGTTTTTCCTTTGTTCAGTGTAAGGAGACAAAGAGTCCTCATGTTTCAGCATGTGTCATGTAGATACTCGAGACTCGGAGTTGGTGCAGTAAGCATGTCATCGATCCACAAAAGTCGACAATGTCATGAGCATGCTCGACACGTGTCAGGCCTCCCTCGACGAATCCTCTAGACCATCAACACCATCCTCCGGCACATCCACCTCCCTCGCCCGCGGCGACATTTTCAAACGCATCGAAGAAGACCGCGAACGGCACAAACGCCTCCGACATGCAAGCCTATCGAACACCTACCCTACAGCACTGAACATGGCTGCAACTTGAACATTATCGAGGCTATCAGTGCTGTCACCTCCAATGAAGGGTGGCGTGCAAGCCACGTGAAGACCATGCGCGCAGCGACAGGCGTTTTGTGCATGGACGTCCAGCGCTATGAAATCTCCATTCAATGGACCCCTTCGTTTCCATCCCTGGCATCTTATTCTTTAGTGCACGCGGGGACCCACGTGTTCGCCTGCCTTCTGCCTTGCACTCCAGACGAGAACTCGGTACAAGTTCAAAGTGTCCCTACTCAGTCGAGACATCCTGATTATTTTCCGCTCTTCTGAATCCGTTTCGTCGGGACTATTTCTCCCTCAAATCCCATCATCACACCTGCACGCTCCCATTTCATTTCAGCGCGTCGCTATTTCACCGCTACCAACACCCATGTCAAAGCCGTTTCAAGGTCATACCAGTATCATCATGGCAATTGCCTACTCCCGGGATGGTCGCCTCATCGCCACTGGATCTGGTGACAATACCATACGAGTGTGGGATGCACTGACAGGAGCGAAGGTGATGGAGCCGTGGGAAGGTCACACAGACGACGTCAACACAATTTCGTTCTCACCGGATGGAAAGAAACTTGTCTCTGGAGGTGACGACCACATACTTCGTGTGTGGGACGTCAGCACGGGAGAGTGTATATTAGGTCCATTAACTGGACACAAAGCCGATGTCACGACAGTTGTGTTCTCCCCTGTCGGGACCTTGATCGCGAGTGGGACAGTAATCGGGGCAGCAGATTTCGATACGGTACTGCTGCTGTGGAACTCGGAAACTGGAGAGATGGTCAAAAGAATTACAGGCCATACCAAGGCTGTTCGTACACTTGCTTTCACACCTGACGGGAGACACCTTGTCAGTGGGTCCAACGATAATCGCATTCGAGTCTTTGATGTGGAGACAGGGAACCTGATCCTGGGCCCTCTGGCGGGACACACGGACTGGGTGCGCTCAGTAGACATTTCTCCAGACGGGAAGTGGATTGTAAGCGGATCAAATGATCGTACGTTGCGTATATGGGACTCTGAAACTGGCAAAACAGTTGTTGGACCTCTTGAAGGTCACGACGGCTCTGTCGGATGTGTCCAGTTTTCGCCGGACGGGGAAAAAGTTGTGAGTGGAGCAGACGATGAAACGTTGCGAGTGTGGAACTCCCGGACAGGTGCATTGCTCGTCGGTCCTTTGAAGGGGCACGACTCATTGGTTCGCGCCGTTACATTCTCCCGTGATGGCACACGGATAGCAAGTGGAGACGGAGATGGCACTGTGAAAATTTGGAATGCAGAAGATGGGAAGGCTGCTGTAAGTCTGACCAGCGTCCACGAAGAACAGTGGCTGATCTCCTCTACGTCATGTTCCGCTTCCCTAGGTATTGGAACCTGAGCGTCCCAGGACACCCCCGATGCCGACCGATGAACCCTCGGGGCCATTCAGATGGCATACGGACGCAATCACTGCTGTTGCGTACTTCCCAGGTGGCTCGCGGGTGGCTAGCGCGTCAAACGACGGAACCATCCGGATTTGGGAAGCGCACACCGGAAGCAAGGCGATGGAGCCGTTAATGAGGCACCCCCGCGAAATCAATGCTGTCGTCGTGTCACCGGACGGCAGTAGGGTGGCGAGCGGTGCTGACGACGTGCGGGTGTGGGATGCCCAGACCGGTAAAAAGCTTCTTGGGCACCTACAAGGGCACACCGGCCAGATTCAGAGCCTCCGATATTCTCCCGACGGCCAGCTGATCGCGAGCGGGGGTGCAGATAATGAGATACGCCTTTGGAATGCAGAAACAGGCGAGGTCGTGAAACTGATTACCGGCCACACAGATGCCGTTCGCACCCTCGCATTCTCCCCCAATAGCCGGAGACTTGCAAGTGGCGGAAATGATTGCACGATACGTATCTGGGATGTGTCCACAGGTCAACCCATCCTGGGGCCTCTCGAGGGACACAGGGATCGGGTGCGTTCAATCGTTTACTCGCCAGACGGTCGACGCATCGCAAGCGGCTCCAATGACCTTAGCTTGCGTGTGTGGGACGCCGAGTCTGGCCGGGTGGTTGTGGGACCATTGACAAGGCATGCGGACTGGGTCGGATGTGTTGCGTATTCCCCCGACGGACTCACTTTGGCTAGCTGCTCGTACGACATGACCATCCGGGTGTGGGACGCGATCACAGGTGACCTACTTCTGGGTCCCCTGAAAGGCCACGAGGATGCAATTCGTGCGCTTGCCTACTCTCAGGACGGCACGCGAATATTGAGCGGATCATCGGATTGCACTTTGCGTGTGTGGGACGCAAAGACAGGTCGTGGCTTAGTTCCACTGGAGGCCGTGAGTCCGCGCTGCAATCGAGCTATTTCGTGGACTAACGTCAACCCCTGCGTAGATATCGGATGGAGAGCAACCTGCTGTGAGTGCACTTATCCGTCTGAATTGCGCGTCCTGCACATCCATTAACTGTCCACCGGATCGTATAGGGAACCGATGACTCTGTCATGGACGTAAGTCGGACTCTTCTTTTGCATGATCATGTCCTGCCGCTGACCACTCCCGAACAGATGCTTGCTACTGCCATGGCTGGACCTAGTGTTAGTCAGGAACGAGGCGAGGATGTGCAGAACGAAAGCCAGCCAACACCGAGTGCACCGCAATGTTCGGTCCCAATATCTGTTGTAGCAGATGTAAGAGACGAGGTTGTCTCTTGCTAAAAGTATCATTGACACCTGCTTCCCTGTTTTCAGGGTCCAACAGAAACAAGAACAAGAACAAGACCTTTTACGCGATTTTGGTCTAGCAGTCGTTCAAGAAGCACTCGGGATAGCAGCGAGGGGAGAAACATCCAGATGCAGGACACAAGTGCTCAACGATCGTCTTCCCCTCCATCAGGAGATCATACCGCCGCCAGTGGGCGTGAGGTTGGTCCTTTCCGTTAAACTCTTACCTCATCTCACGCGTGATCATGCCAATCGCCTTGCAGAGCGCGTTTGTTGTGCCAGTACATCCCGAACGATACACGCGTGAGGAAGGCCCTGCCGAAGATGAGCATGTAGCAAGGTCACCAACAAGGTCTGAACGCAGGATGCATAGATGGGTGGACGTAATCTGTGGGTCTCGTGTATGGTGTAGATAGCGAGATCGCTCAGTGCGAATCCGTAGGGATGGGGATGACCTAGAGGAGTGCCAAGATGACCATGTATATTTCTGGTGACTTCATGATATTTTCGATGATAGACACAATGATATTCGCAAGAAGATAGAATGAGACGATGTTCGAGAGGTGAGAGCTCTTGTTTTTCGGTGCGGGAACGTTCATAGCGACTAGATATGAATATGATGCGAGCGCGTGGTAACGGCGCCGGTGGCCCCCGCGTAGCGGTCGAAGCGTCACCTGACCGCCTTGATCCCTCCAACGCCACCAGGACCCCTGCATATTGGTATAAATGTCCTATCCAAAATCGCCAAATTTTGGCCTTTCCGTCCTTTCTGATTTGGCTCAGTTCCGTCCGCATTTTACTCGGACCTCGATTTTTGCCCCGCCATCCGTCCGCCAAAAGGATACTACCTCAATTCACGAGCACCTCGTCCGCCTGG
>MU266642.1:0-27539 GCA_021014945.1 Leucogyrophana mollusca | reverse complement strand
GAGGAGATATCGAACATATATCGCTCCAATGTGTGATTCATATATATGACAGATATACCAGCCCCAACATCCCCAGTATATTTGTCCGAAATATATCACCGAGCCCTGTGCGACCTCGGCGCCATGTGTCACAAATATAGCAGCAATAACTTGTCCGGGATATTGATCCGTGATCTGCATCCGTGTATTTACAAGATAAATTTATAATATATTGCTGAATTATCTCACAGATATCAGGCCTGGACCGCCCTACATATCATTTACATCCTTTTCGCACAATATCTAGAATTCAAATACCGCAGGTGGCCGTGTAGAATGAACGGTAAGGGTTTCCATACAAGCAGTTTCTGTTCAAGGCGTTTCTCAATCAAATTATCCCTAGGTCCGTGCACATTTACAAACAGTAGTATACTGGGACCCACATCGTCTCACATCGCAACCAATACTCGCCTCCAATGTCGAAGGCATCCAAAGCAGGTACATATAACGGCTTGGGACCAATATATTTGTATAATAAGTGAGGCCATCTTCCAGCCGAATGCGCTCTTTGCGGTGCAAAGAGCACACAGCGATGTTCGCGATGCCGGGAGGTTTTTTACTGCACAGAGGAACATCAATATACAGTATGCACTCACTTTCTGTTAGAAAAAACTCCTGCATATCGGAAGCTGACACGTGGGCTAGCACTGGCGGGCCCACAAGAATTACTGCGGCCCTCCTTCCACCATCTCGATCTCTGCCATCTTCATCCCTGCCGATGAAGATAGTCCGCGTGAAGTAACAGTCAAGTGTACTGCTACGCATGTGGGCGGCAGTATCTTCTACAATCCTGACCTCGAGTCTTTCCTCGGAACCACAGACATCGGTGGTCAGCGAATCTCACGCATGGGCTACAATGGCCCCAAGCTGACAAATCCCATCACCTGTTACATTCGAGACAACTTCAACAACGATGGGTCACCATTCAACAAGTGCGCTTTGAAGATGACGGGTGGCCGCACACCTCTTGCGTGGAGAGGCAATGTGCTCGCGATGAAACATAGCGGTCTGTACCCTGACAAACTCCTGGATGTCAAGCTGGACAAAGACTTGGATGCCATTGTGGAGTACTTCAAGTGGTATCCGAATAAGCCAGCCTAGCCCTCCCCTCATAATGTAAGTGCTTGACTCGTGGTCCTTCAGGCCTCAGGCTCAACTTCTACTGATCCAACCTAGGTACAGGAATCAATGTCCCGGTTGTTCAGCAAAGGTGCTGGGAAGGTCGAAGCCTTATCACTCTCGCCTTCGTCGTTGCATTTGTATCTTATCACAAGCCCAGTGTATTGCTCTATGGAACCTGATGTGTATTTGTATTGTTTGCTATTTTCTGCGGCGCAGGCATGCCTGGGGTGAAGCAAAGCGACGCACTGTACCTCGAACAGCGGCGGGAATCGCGACGTGTCCTAGTGTGGGACACAGATTCATTCGCAATCCAAGGCTCAGTGAGTATATCCATTCTACTTCAATACGGCTTTTAACTCCACCTCAGTCTTCCCTGCCTACCGCTAGCAACCAAGATCCACCTGTAGGCGTTTTTCGCGTGTATGCGCCTTTCTGTCCTAACAAAATGGCCCAGGTCCGAGAGCGTGCCCGTTCGGTAACCTCATCCATCCTCGACGTATGTGCTCCTGCCCTTGCCGACTTTCGTGATGATCACACTCTTTCACATTCGGCTACCTGCCGTGCCCAAACCCGTCGTACCGCATCAAGATGACAGTAACCCTCATGAGTCCCAACGCTCACGCGGCTCTTCGTTTGATTCAATACTCGACGTAAGCGTGTTCTTCTGTTCCCGTCAGTCCTCTCGACGGGCGGCACTCAACTTCATTCGTGAGACCAGCTTCCCGCGGTGCTTGAGCCAGGAAAACGGCGTCCGAAAAAGAGGCGTCCCCACAGCACCAAACCAATACCCCCACGCCTCGTGAGTTTCTGTCGTTCTCTTCTGCGTGGTATCCTTTCATTCGTGTGCCTTCCAAGCAACCTACCGTGCCTCAGCAGGATCCTCCACTCGAGCAAGAAGCATCGTCCTTTCCGCCGGCCAAGGCTGGTCACAAATGGTCTCGCAAAATCCGTGAATACTGGCGACCTCGCAAGTCTCGCGTCCCCGTAGACATGCCAGATGGTTCATCACATCCTCCTCCGGACGAACAACCCATAGTTCCTGTCTCCCCAGAGGTAAGTTTCGGTGGTAATGTTGTTCGTTTACTATAATGATCGGTTCATATCTATTCGTACTAGTTGCTGGTCGACCCACAAACACGTGTAACATCGACTGTTCAGCCTTCTGTACTTGGTCGGCCGTGGTCACGCACAATCCGTGAGCGCTGGGAGCGTATCCGACCTCGCAAATATCGCGTTCCTGCGGACCTTCCAGACAGCCCCGCACATATACCCCTTCACGAGCGACCCAATGTTCCCACTCCGGGGGTAAGTTTTAGTAGTAAATGTTTCCATTGACGGTGTTGACTGGTTCATATCTATGCGTGCTTTTAGTTTCCCACCGACCCCCAGGTGCCTCTAGAGAGGGACGCAGATGCACAAGGAAATGCACAAGCTTCCTCTCAGACACGCCCGTCGAGAAACCACAACGAGATGTTTCCACCAATAGCTGCTAATGTAGCGCTCGGAGAAGCTCCTGATGTTTGTATTCCACTTTTTATCGACCGTGTTCCGATCTAATAATAAGCTCCCCTTAGCGAATGGCTGCCGCTCCCCCTAGAGACAGAAACACACGACGCCGCTGGCGTGCCCGGCAACGGCGCAGAGCTGCCAGGAACCACGACTCGGTCGCGGACTCGGACTCGGACTCAGAGCCCGAAGATAATGGCGCGGAGTCGTACTACGAGGACACGGGGTGCTTGGATGCATTCTGTTTCCTGGAGTGCGTTAGGTGGTGGAGGCACAGGCGCTCGCAGTAGGGAGTCAAGCCCTGCGTCTCTCTTTCTCGCAGCAGTGCACATCTACGATCTTAGCCTCGAGTCTGGTCTTGCAAGAAGCCGCGTGGTTATTCAATTCGACCAATTCTCACGTGGTGTATCTCATGTCTGAGCAAGAAGCTCAATCATCGCTCCTTCGGGCTTCTATTGGATATTGGAGTGCTCAAGTGTCTGCACTGCTGGTTGCTACATCCGCCTTTACACTTGATTGCTTACCTTTCAATTTGGTCACCGCTCCTTTGCGGAGCGGTGTGTCTTTCGGAGGCGAGCGGTGAGCACGGAGGCAGCACTGCCGCTGCCTACGCCGTGCTCGTTTCCTTCGTTCTGCACCCCCTCTATATTACGAGGACGCGTCTTCGGCACTACCAACGATAACCAACATAACCTCCGAATGTAATTTGGCGCAGCAAGGACCCCCTGGGCCTCCGGAGCGGCTCCGCAATGCCAAGGAGCGTCTCTGCCAGTTGGACCTGTGAGATCAAAGTCAGATCGACCAGTGCCCTAACGTCATTGACAGCACCGTGCGTACCATATCAAGCGCCTGCGAATAAGACGACCGGACAGTATCAGCCGCCGGTGCAAGTGGATCACAGGGTGGATTATTCTATGCTTCAAGAACAATATCCACCATCCTGCGAAGGTACACCGAAGAAGAGTCTGAACCAGATGAGACCGCGTGGAAAGAAACAGGTTTTCTATGTAGTTCTGCGGTGGGGAGAAGCTAGAATAATGTGTCTCTCAGTGCCAGCCACCTGGGATAATCCAGCGGTGCCCACCTTGGAGAATTCAACGGCGTGAGGTACGGGAAGCTGCTGGGGGGTGAAGGAGGATTAGCAAGACGAAGGCACAAAGGAGAGGGGGGACGCCAAAAACTCGGCACGAAACGGAGACAAACTCCGTGCGAGACGGACGCAAGGACGAAACGCAAATGGACACCAGCTCCATTCCCCGCATCGTATCACTGAACGCCCTGATTACGACGCGCCATCAGAGTGGAATGTGCGCCCCCACGAGGTGCTGTGCATGTAGCGTCTTTTCATTCTAAGGTTTAGCGCACAACATCTGACGCAATCGGCAAGTGGTGGCAGGCTCATTCGAAGTACCAGAACGATAATGAAGTAAGTCAGCATGCGCCAGTCGTGGCAGCACACATATGCTTGTAAATCAACTCACATTACGTGCAGGTGTGACTGTGGAGCTATCTTCATTTGCCCCGCATCTCTCGACCGCATCTCCGAAGGAGCGGCGCGAGAACTGTAAACAGCAAAAACAGGGCAAGTCACGAAAGACCGCACGATAGAACCTGGGGAGGCAGATGGGGATAGTAGGATTGCGATGCAGGAGGGTCTGCAAGCTCACCGACGTTTGGTGATGTAGCACTTGAGACGACATCTGAATTCGGAGGAAAGAGGACCGTAAGCGTGAATGTAAATGAATGCACAGGACGGCGCGGCGAACGTGTTGGTTAACGAAGGCGAGACGCCCATGTCCTAGGCCCGCGTGCCGAACACATCAAGTGCTCGCCAAACGCGGGAGATCTTCGAACAGCAGGTACACAGCATGCTCACAGCATGTATAGAGGGCATAAAAGGGGGCCGAAAACAACTGCGTCCCGCACCCCACCATCCTCCCTCAGCGTCGCCTCGAACACCTTCACTAACCCCCTACCCGTCACTTTCGTCTCCTCGTGCCATGTTGACATCATCGAACCCCATCAAGGCTTCAGGAATGCGTCGTGCGCTCTGCCGTCCCACGAAAGTTTTCAAAGGACACACCAAATCGGTCAACTCTGTGGTGTATTTCCCGGATGGTCGGTGTATAGCAAGTGGATCCAGCGACAAAACCGTCATCATCTGGGATGTTGAAAGTGGCAGACAAGACGGGCAACCGCTTCACCATGATTCCAGCGTCAGGTGGATAGCGATATCTCCGAATGGTAGGAGAATTGCGAGTGGAATGCACAAGGGGGTGGTCATCTGGGATGTGCTGACACGGGAAATGGTTCACGAGATCAAAGGAGATGGAGTATGGATGCTGACCTATTCCCCGGATGGACACTGGATAGCAATTGCGCCAACGGCTGATGAGAGAGTAGTACAGTTGTGGGATGCGGATACTGGCAAACCTGGCAGAGATCCGCTGAGATGTGACGGTGACGTCTATTCCATGGTGTTCTCGCCGGACGTGTCGCGGATTGCTATTGGCTTTCGCGATGGCTCTTTCGAGGTGATTGATATCGCCACCGGAGAGAGTGTCGTCGGTCCCATAAAATGCCACAAGACTATGGTTAACTCGGTTGTGTATTCCGCGGACGGTCGTTTCCTCATCACCGGGTCACGTGACAAGAGTATCCGCGTCTGGGATTCCAAAACAGGAGTTGAGTTCGGCAAGCCGATGCTGGGGCACAAGGATGAGGTGAACTGCCTTTCAATTAGCGCAGATGGACGAAGGATTGCAAGTGGAGGTGACTCGGACGATGAAACAGTGCGGGTTTGGGATTTGGAGACCCGATTGCAGGTTGGAGATTCATTCGACGCACATGGCTGGGTACCTTCTGTCGCATTGTCGCCCAACGGACGATGCATCATCAGCGGCGGAAAGCTCGGCACGGTGTGCTTGTGGGACACAGAATCATTCGAGACCCAAGGCCCAGTGAGTATTTTCATTCTGCTTCAATGCTGCTTCTAAATGTCCACCTCAGTCTTCCCCACTTACTGTTAGCACCCGAATTCTACCTGCAGGCATTTTTTGCGTGTATGTGTCCTTCTGCCCGCTAACGTCCCGTGTTTACATCAGGCATCTATCCGACAGCAGCGAAAAGCCTGTGGCAAGCCGAAGAATGTCATTTCTTCAATAAACTCCTCGCTACTTGATGTGAGTTCGCGCTTTCTTATTTCACGTACCTCGAAACCGATTCCCTGTGTTGTAACTAGCTTCCCGCCGTAGTGCAGCAACCGCCCGCCATCCGGCGCCTACAGGAGACAAAACTGAGTGACGACGACGACTGGGACACCGAGTCCATACGCCCGCATTTCGTAAGTGCTCGTCGATCCTTCCTGTGCAGTATAGTCTCATTGCTGTGCAGCGGGATCCTCAACTCGAGCGAGAAATATCGCCCCTTCGGCCGGCTAAGCCTGGTCCCAAATGGTCACACAACATCCGTGAACGCCTGCGACCCTGCGAATCACGCGTCCCCACAGACATCCCAGATGGACCATCACATCCCCCTCCAGACGACCAGCCCATAGTTACTGTCTCCCCGGAGGTAAGTTTCAGTAGGAAAGCTTTCCGTCGACTATACCGATTGGTTCATATGTATACATACTAGTTGCCGACCGACCCACAAACAGGCGTAACATCGATCGCTCAGCCTTCTGTACCTGGTCATCCATGGTCACGCGCAATCCGTGACTGCTGGAGGCGTATCCGAGCTCGCACATCTCGCGTCCCGGCGGACCTCCAGAACAGTCCCGTACATCTACCCCTAGCCCTCCATGAACGCCCCAATACTCCCATCTCTCCAGAGGTAAGTTTCGGGAGGGAAGCTCACATTTAATTTGATATCTACCCATGCTATCTAGTTGCCGACAGATCGAGAAGCGCGTCAAGAATGGGCCGCAGACACACAAAACAATACCCAAGATCCCCACCCCCGAACACGGTCGTCCAGAAAACAGAAAGAGGCCAACGTTGCGCTCGGAAAGCTTGATGAGGCATGCATC
Source organism: Leucogyrophana mollusca (assembly GCA_021014945.1). Lineage (NCBI taxonomy): Eukaryota > Fungi > Basidiomycota > Agaricomycetes > Boletales > Leucogyrophana > Leucogyrophana mollusca. The sequence goes on along the minus strand of MU266642.1, from coordinate 20,842 downwards.
CCAATTGCTATCGACCTGTATTTGATCTAAATGTGAGCTCCCCGTAGCGACTATATGCAGCACCCCCTAGAGACATCAACGAACGACGGCGCTGGCGTGCCCGAGAACGACGTAGAGCTGCCAGGAACGACGACTCGGACTCGGAGCCCGAAGATGGTGATGCGGAGTCTTACTACGAGAACACGGGGTGCTTGGATGCCTTCTGTTTCCTAGAGTGCTTTAGGTGGTGGAGGCACTCACACTCGCGGTAGGGAGTCGAGCCCTGCTTTTCTCTCTTTGCAGTAGTGTACATCCCAAATCTTATCCTCGGGTCTAGTATTGCGGGAGGCCGGATGGTCACTCAGTTCGACGAACTTTCAGGTTGTGTATCTCGCGTCGTATGAAGTCCCTCACGCTCCAAGCGTAGTCCTCTGAGGTTCTATTGGATATTAGAGTAGTTGAGCGTCCGTGATCCTAGTTCACTGCTACACCTATCTCTATACCGCGTCCTTGTACCATTCGTCCCGATGCAAAACCTTTCTCAGTCTCACCACTGGTACTTTCCCTGATGTCGGCCTGTTCCTCCATCGTGGTGGATCCTTTATGTTCTTGGAAAGGATAAAATTACTCGTCCAGAGTAGTAGAAGAGCTGATTGAATCGTCGTGCCACCGCACACTTCACGCTTTCAGTAGAGGGGACACCTTGCCTGTCCTGGGCGTGCGGGAGACTCAGTATTCCGCTTGACAGCGAGAGATAAACAGAATGGGCGGTGCTATAGATGACGAGCAAGTCGCGAGGGCGGCGAGGCACCCGGGTTGACCAGTAAGGAAGCGTGCCGCGTGAGCTCTGGAACAGTGGATTCGGTGCGTTGCACCACAACATCTCGGTATGCTCAGTTTCCTCCTGTAGCTGTAGTAAACATCAGTGGTGGAGCTATTGACGCTAAACCTTGCGCCAAACGAGGTCCAGACACGAAATATTGATAGACATCGCGCAGCAGGAGGAACATGTAGAACGCATCGAGGTGTTGACCAAGACGGGTCAAAACGAACGCACGAAGAGGCGACGGGAGATCGTGGAGAGTTCGGATAAGAACGGCGGGAAGGTGGAATCAACATATCTCGTCACGACACAGCTCTCATCCACGACAGGACCCAAAGATCTCATCCGTCGCGGATTCGCAGGCCCCCTCCAGCCCATAGAACCGCTTGCGTTTGTACGCTTCCAGTATTGCCGGGAAGAGATGAAGTTCTTGCTGGGACGATGTCCAAGTTCGGACGTCTGATTCAATTTTGCCATCGAGCTGACGCCGGCGGGCATCACCGGGGAGTCGTCGAGGATCGCGCGCAGGGTGAAGTGGATCGAGGCCCTCCGTCGGCGTGGTCGAACTGCTCTGGCGTGGCTTTTCCTTCTCTGCCTCCTTTCCCGCTTTTCTCTCGCCCATCTACGGACCGGCGCTACACAGATCACACCCACCGTCGTTCTGAAAATCGAACTTGCCACCTAGCACTGCTGGAAGATTCTCGACATTGACCAAGTCGAGGAGTACCTTCTGGTAGTCCAATCCGAGGACGTCAACCTTAGCCAAGGTTTCATTATTCCCAGAATAAATGTAAATGACGAGGGCGCGTTGAGTATTGCGAAATGACCTATCGTGATCAAACCAACGAGGATCCTGATGATGGAGTGACATGTGCTCGAGGGTGCTTACGTCTCTGGAAAATAATCTTGTGAAATCTGGAACGAGTCTCTGGCCAGCGATTTCACTTGGGAGAAATGAGAAAGTCTACTAGAAGGTCAAAAGATCAATCGTGTAACTAGGCAATCAGATTGTTTTGCAGCTTACCCGAGGCCTTTTAGATCCACGATGACAAAAGCGTGCTCTATGGGTCAACCTGCGGCGTGAGAAGCAGCCGATAGAGCCTCGCGAGCAAGAGAATCTGCATCGAAAACGGCAGTCTCCCCTCAGGTGTGACGTGTTTATAAAGTTCAGGTCGGTTCGGACTACCAAGGAATTGGATGTTCAAAGGATGGCCTTTCTATGAAGAGTTGGAGCGCGGTCGAAACTGAGACTCAAAGAGATGACTGACCCTGTCCGTCCGTTCGTCGATGATACTATTGGATGCGATGAGATGTGAGCACTAAACCAATATACCTTGTGGAAATACATCGACCATTTGCACGATGTGAAGACTCCTCGCGCCCTGGATACTTCAATCGCAAGCGTAAGCTGTTGATAGCATAATTTGCAGTCCAAGCAGACTCACACCGTATGGGTCAATACGTTGGTACAGCTGGTCAATGCCTACATCACCGACGGTCTGTCGCCAGTACTGGCAGTTCTGTATCATCTTCTTCGATTCGTTAAGGTTAAACTTGCATGCGGGAAGAAATCGGCTGCGTATCCCTCGCCATGTCAGGGCCCTTCGTGGCAAAGGGAAATCCAATTAGGCGACGGTGCCAAGGGAGAGAACGGGCAGCCACGAGTTCGTTTTGCGTGGGAGCGTGGGCGAGGGCGAGTGTGAACGACGAGGGCGAGTCCTGGGGCGGCAGCGAGGACGAGTGAGACGGTGGTGAAGTAACGCCGGGCGAGCCGGACAACGAAGATAATATAATTGGTGACGACGGTAACTCGATACCAGACAGTCGTCGTCGGGTCCGACACCGACACGGGCCTGGAGGAGGTGTTTTCAAGCTCCGACCGGACGAGTCCGCCCGCCGTCGTTGCAAGCCTCCCGGACCGGACAGGTCACAGTGAGCACCAGTGAGTAGCTACCAGCGACATTCTTCTCATCAGCCATCAAGAGGAAGCCGTGTCACTGTGGAACACGCAAACGGACCAACTGAACGGGCTCCTGACACCAGTGCAGACAACCTCGCACAGCATGGTGCATAGGCGTCCAGGCTGCGTAGAGGCACATGTGTGGATCGCGGGAACTCATTCTCGCACCCTAACAGTCTTGTCATTTATTGATAACGATATTCCACCCACCGCCCACCCTTCCCGTTCCTTTCCGTCACTGCTCAACACTTCCAAGGCCTGGCTGCATCGAGATCACCATGTAGTATTCCGCTGTGCAAGCGTATCGGCACCGGTGTCAGGAGCCCGTTGAGTCCGTGCGACTTAATTGTCAGGTCTTCGATGGGCAGTTCATTGTGGGAACTGTGGTGCTGAGAATTGCGCAGTTTCAACTTCGCTGTCAAGTATCACCGATAACATCGCCTCAGCACGTACAAATTATATGCCCCAGTCACTATAAGGGGGGCGTCGAAGTGAGAGGCGGGGACAGGAGGGGTAGCATAGAGAACCTGGAGACGGCGTTGAGTCAGTGCCAAACTTGCCGCTCTTCAAGGTCTCTTGCATGTTGACATTTGGAAGTAGGAACTCAATATGCGTCGAGTGCTGGATCGAGCGGGAATCGAGTCGTGCCTACGTGGGACATGAGCATGACGGCGAAAATTGCACACGATTAAGAAGTCACCGCTTCGCACCGGACGTAGGACATGAATCCACTTCGTCAACGAAGACAATACCCGATGTGTACTCCTCGACACTCCTGCACCTGCTTGCGGCCCTCAAGTGCGTGTGTCTGCGTCAACTACTCTACTCCGTACGAGAATAGTATGGGCGTCTGATTGGTGTCGGTTTTGGCGAAGACGTTTTCCTGGTCTGCAGTTGCGGGGCCATACGGGATGATGCCCAATTCTTTGCATCAATGTGCCTGTTCCAGTGCGACTCCGGTGAGCGCTAGGGTGCTACCGTTGATAATGCCGTAGTGTCCTGGAGGTCTACTAGAAGCTAAACAATATTGAGGGGGTCAGTAGGCTGACTGACTGCGGCATTAGAAGACGAACAAAGCGGGGGGAAGAGAATGGTGCATGTGTAGGGTCACCTCGGCCGCGTTACTGTCTTCGAAGTTCGACATCACCTCCCAAGAGGAAGCCTTCAGCGCCTTAAGGCATAGTTTGCATTGACAGGGTGCCGGGACGTTGGGTTGATGGGAATGGGAAGGACGAGGATGTGGGAAAAGAATGTGGAGGGCGGTGTATGTGCTATTAATGAAGACGAGGCGCCCACGTCCCAAGCGTGTGTATGCTGTAGGAGTCGAGTGCTCGCCGATGGCGTGAGGCGTCGAACATGTGCACAGCATGCTCACAGCATATACGGAGGGCATAATAGGGGGCTCACCTCGAAGTAGTGTGTGTGTCCCGCACCTCATCATCGTCCCTCAACGTGGCCTCGAACACCTTCACCAACCCCCCACCCATTAATCCTGTCTCCTCGCGCCATGTCGACGTCATCGAACTCCATTGAGTCTCCAGCCATGCATTGTGCGCTCCACTTTCCGGCGAGGGTTTTCCAGGGGCACACCGATTGGGTCCAGTCCGTTGCATATTTCCCGCACGGACGATATATTGCGAGCGCGTCCGACGACAAAACCGTCATCATTTGGGACGCCGATAGCGGTAGGCAGGACGGGCAACCGCTTCGGCACGATGTCGGCGTCATGTGGATAGCCATATCTCCGGATGGCAGGAGAATTGCGAGTGGGCTGCGAGTGGGGGGGATGGTGATTTGGGATGCGCTGACGCGGGAAGTGGTTCATGAATTCAAAGGAGGTGGAGTTTGGAAACTGGCCTATTCCCCAGATGGACGCTGGATTGCAACTGCGCCAACAGCTATCAATGAGGGGGCGGTACAGTTGTGGGACGCGAGCACTGGTAGACCTGGCAGAGAGCCGCTGCAATGCGGCGGCGGCGTCTGGTGTGTGGCATTCTCACCAGACGGGTCGCGAATTGCTGTTGGGTTAGAAGATGGATATTTCCAGGCGATAAATATCTCGACTGGCGAGAGTGTTGTCGGTCCCATCAAAGGCCACACGCAGAGAGTGTCGTCGATTGTGTATTCGCCGGACGGACACCTCCTTGTCACTGCGTCATTGGATCAAAGCATCCGGGTGTGGTATTCCAAAACGGGAGTAGAAGTAGGGAAGCCGATGCTGGGGCACGGGGCTGACGTCTACTCCATTTCGATTAGCGCCGACGGACGAAGAATTGCGAGCGGCGGAGGACCGCATGTCCGGGTTTGGGATTTGGAGACACGGCTGCAGGTTGAACATTCACCCGACGTGCCTTACTACGGAGTATATTCTGTAGCATTCTCCCCCAATGGCCGATATATCGTCGTCGGTGGCAACAGGCGCGACGTGTGCTTATTCGACATGGGACGCTCAGTGAGTATCTTCATTCTGCTTCAACCCCGCTTCTAAATCTCCAGTCATCAGTCTTCCCCGCCTCCCGCTAGTGACCAAAACCCACCGGTAGGCATTTTCCGCGTGTATGCATCCTTCTACCCTGACAACTTAGCCCAGGCCCGAGATCGTGCACGTGCCCCTACCCTCATCGACCCCGAACTCCTCGAACCGCAATGGCTTATGGAGAACCCCCCCGAGGCCGAATATTCTTGTGGCTCTTCGTTTGACTCGATACTCGATGTAAGTTCACCCTTCTGTTGCCGTTATTCCTCTCGACGAACAAAGCTCAACTTCAATGGTGAATTAGCCTCTCGTGGTGCTCGAGTCAGGGAACCGGCGTCCGAACAAGAAGCGGCCTCACAGCGCCGAGTCGATCCACCGGCGCCTTGTAAGTTTCCGTCAAGATCTTCTGCGTGGTATCCTCTCACTTGTGTGCCCTTTAAGCGACTTACCGAACCTCAGCGGGATCCTCCACACCACCAAGAAACATCGACTGTTCAGCCCGCCGCGTCCAGTGGTAAATCCCCACGCAGGCCCGAGGTCCGTGCACGCCGGCAACATATCCGGTATCGCCAATCTCGCGTCTCGGCGGACCTCCTGGACAGCCCCCATCAAGCAATCTCCCGTTTTTGTGGCGCACTCAGCAACCCACAATTCTCTGTGTCGCTGGCGGAGGCTCCAAATGATTGGCTTCGTGCGAACAGCTCGCAGATTTTGCAAGTCCCATCAATCCATGGAAAAGAGCGTGTGGAGGTCGATTTGATATATCCAGTGAACTAGCTATTTTTTGAAGCGGACTGACGTCTAACCGAGAATTGCAGCGTACATTTGTGTACACTTTGGAGTTGTTGGAATGTTATGCGCCGAGGTGGGTCACTCGTTCTATCTTAGCTCGCTGGACTGTATTCTTGACCTATATCACTTAGCGAGGTGGAGAGTTTGAAGGCAAAATACGTCGAGTGGACCAACGACGTTGATGAAATAACCCAACTCATAAGTCACGAATCCACCAAGGTCACCCTGGATCGCTATCTCGCTCAACACGAAACGGCGAGTTGAGACTGAATACTCCAAGAGGAATATCTAATTCATACGAAACACAGGGATTTCAACTGAACGATCCAGCAATTGTTGATAAGATCTTGAAGCTGGACGCGCTGTGTATAGTCGCTCGGATACTCGCGATGCTCGGAGAGCCACAACGCCGAAGGCTGCTACTAGGTCAAAGAGGTCCGCAAGCCCAGTCGCTGCTTGACCTCACGCAGAAGGTATAAGCCATATGAGGGCTCCTTTTTGTAACATCTATTTTCGGCTGATACTCCCTACACAGCTCCTCGATTCCTTCGATCTGGACACCGTTCGTTCGTTCTTGGTCCGAATATTAGTCGAGCTGTCCAGGAGATCTGGGCTTTATCCCAGGCGTCTGGTCCTCCCAAACATCGAGACCCGAGGCGATCAAGTCGATAGCGGAGGCTTTGCAGACGTCTGGAAGGTTGATCTCGATGGACGTACTGTCGCTGTTAAGAAGATGCGAGTTTTCGGTTCCAGTGACGTCCGGGCATTGATGAAGGCTCGTCGCATTTAATCGTTTGCTTCGCCTAGCTTGACCTTGCTGTCATAGGCATACTCGAGAGAAGCGGTCTTGTGGGCTCAACTCTCCAGCCCGTATGTGCTACCATTCTGTGGCGTGTACTGCGCGGATGAGCCCTCCCCTCGAGCGTGCCTCGTCTCACCATGGATGGATAACGGAAACCTTCCTCAGTACCTTAAAGGCAGCCCGGAGACGAATCGACTACAGCTGGTTCGTGGGTCGGCTGTGCTTTTGGCATGGTGTTGTAATGACATATTTGGCAGATGCTAGACGTCGCGCTTGGGCTCGAGTATCTCCACTCGTTTTGCCCCACGGTGGTTCATGGTGACCTGAAAGGCGTATGTGATCTCCGAGCATGTCCAGCCCACATTTACTGATACACACTTACAGGTAAACATTCTCATTACATCGGGCCTCAGGGCTTGTATCGCCGACTTTGGGTTGTCCATTATCGCACAGGACTCAAACATTTACTTCACCGTGACTACTACTTCGAATGTACAAGGGTCCACCCCGTGGATGGCCCCCGAGTTGTTCGACATCAATGCCGAACGGAGACGGAAGAGTTGTGCTAGTGATGTCTACGCGTTTGGCTGTGTGGGCTATGAGGTCGCGTTCAACTTCATTCCATTCATTTTCTGCTCTCGCTCACGCCGTCACTTTACCAGATTTATGCTGGGCGGCCGCCATTCTCCGAGTTTCATTCCCCAATGATGGCTATCATGAGAAACTTCCAACTACTTCGACCAGCCTGCACCGAGCTCGATGATGCGATCTGGGAGTTGATCGAGAAATGCCGGGACACGGACCCGGCGTCTCGTCCTAACGCCAGCGAAGTTGTGCAGCAGCTGCGCTGTCACCCTGGCGCCCGCGACTACGAGGTCGCGCCCTTGTCTGTCTGGCATCAGAAGAAAGGCGCTACCTGATATCTTATTCAAGGTTTGTTCTGGCGGTACTCTACGTGTTACTGGTCTCGATACCTACGTGATATACGCCCCTTCGAGCTCTGCCCTCGCGCTCTACTACGGCCATACGTATCATCAATGCACGTGCATTATCGGTAGTGTCTGTACAAGAACATGAACAACCACAAGCGGGGCGAGAGACAAGTGGGTCGCATCAGGGACAGAGCCAGTTTTGCCAGTATACATAGACTTAGTCATTACTTACACACTGACATCCGTTTCCTATACGCCCTACCCGCTCGCCTCCAGCTCACCCCGAGTGACACAGACACCACTCACCTGTATCCAAATGCTAGAACCCCCCACCCCCAAGATATACTCTACCGCTGAATGGACGTTGCAAGCAGCGCGTGTACGTTCTTCGATGTATACGTGAATCCCATGGCCCTAAACATACACCCATAACTCTCGCCAGAGGCCCCGCTATGATAAGCTGGGATCCATACACGCACTCAAACTACTTGCTCCCGCTGTCTCTCCTTCAGACGAGCCGTCGACAGTCGTTGCGGAAAGGGGCATCCTTCATACTGTTGATTGGTTATTACCATGCTTGGGGCGGTCCTGCGAACGACTACTCTTTGTGTAGGCTCTCGAGTGCCACGTAAATGTGAGAACATGAGGTAGCGCGGACATTGAGCTGCTGAAATCGGCGCCGAAGCTCTCCCCAGCTTAGAGAGAGAAACATGGGGGTTGCGTTGGGCGTGGGACGTGGTGGTGTTCGGTTTAGTGAGTCGGCATGGACTTGATGGGCTAGCGTTTGGAGGAAGGGCGGACCAGCGTTGCGTGGAGGATAGGGCGAAGGCGGGTCAGTATGCAGTTTAGTTTTCGAAGTAGCCTCGGCTACAACAAAAGGCACACTTGTCACCCTCTTTGGCGAACAGCGCCTAGTTCGATGTCACGAAGCACACGTGCCAGAGGTCCGAGATGGTTTCGGCCGCGAGGCGCGTGGCTTATCAGAGGAGTGCGGGGACGAGGTCTACGCGGTGCAATGGAGTGGTTTCGGGTGCGTGGGTTTGGTCTGGGGTGTGGGGATGAGTCGGGGCGTGGAGTAAGGATGAGCTCGTGGATCGCAGCCAGGACAGCCATGAGCTCGTTTTGCGCGAGAGCGAGAGCGTGGGCGAGTGGGATACGGACATTCCTGGCGATGACGAAGCTGGTGTATTCGATGGCAACAATAATGGTAGAGGGAGCCGCGGCAACGACGAGGTCCGATACCAATGCGGGCCTGGCGCAAGTGTTTTGAAACTCCGACCGGACGAGTCCGCCCCTCGATGCAAGCCGCCGCCGAATTGTGATAGTGACTCTGGGCACCAGCGAACAGCGGCATTAAGTTCCCATCAACCACCAAGAGGGATCCATCACACTATAAACACGCAAACGGTACAGCCAAGTTGTGCGGACTCAACAGGCCCTGGACGCTAGTGCAAATAACGCGTCAAGATCGTTACTCCAGACCGCGTAGAGGAACAAGTGTAGATCGCGAGAACCCGTTCGCGCAACTAAAAATCCATCTCCTTTAGTGGTATTTAACTCACCGCCAACCCTTCCCGTCGGAGCCTCGACGTCAGTGCTCGCCACTTTCAATGCCTGAGCGCTTATCGACATCGCTCCAACACAGGGCCCTTCTCCTGTCGTCACCTCTAATCCTTGTAGATCAGTGAAGCCGCGTCTTCAAGCACAGTGACAGTATCTCACCCCGCGCCACCAACACAGGGTCTCGTCACGTCCCATGTCCCCAGCCTACCTTACGCAGATTATCTCCTCTCGTCCCACGTGTCATCACGCCTTCTCCCTCCCTTGTGTGTCCTGCGCCTCGTCTCTTAGTCCCACCCTCAGAGTGCTCGACTCGTATCGCCTCCTGGTCACACCGCACACCCCCTCCTGTTACCCCTTCGTGTTTTGCTTTGCTTCCCTGTCGCACCCCCTTTCAGGCTCCGTGGAGAACGGAACGTTGTCAGGTGAGACCTGCCCATTTAGCAGCAGGTGTCGATCGGGGTTAAACCATCAGGGTCGGAAGAAGGTGGTATAGAATGCCATGAAAAACAGCTGCTGCCGTAGGTTAAACACAATGACAGCGCCTAGGAAAACTGGTGTTCGACAAAGGACTTGGCGAATAAGATCGAAGACAAACCGTGTGGGCCATGACGACTCTTCCACGTATCACTTGTATACGTGGTGTGTGGTAATCCTGAAGGTGCACCAGGGCTCTAGTACAGGGACACGAGCAGGGTTGGAGAGATACCCACCGCTTCGTACCGGATGTAGGTCGTGGATCTACTTCGTCAGTGAGGGCGATACTCGATGTGTACTCCTCGATGCTCCCGCACTGCTTGAGACCCTCAACTGCGTGTCTGCGTTAACTTGCCGGAACCGACTCTGCGCCAGAATGTTGTGGACATCTGATTGACGACCGCCTTGACGAAGAGGTTTCCTGTCTTACAATTGCAAAGCCATACAGGATGATGTTTGACGCCCATTTCTTCGCATCAATGTACTGTGTAAGCTGACCTACTGCGGCACTGGAAGACGAACAAGCTGTGGGGATGCGTAGGGTCGCCTCGGCAGCATTGCTATCTTTGTTGAAGTTCGACATTGCTTCGAAGAGGACGCCTGCGCCGCCTTAAAGCATAGCTTGCGTCGGCGAAGCGCCGGGGCGTCTGTTCGACATGGGAAGAGGCAATTGGAAGGGCAAGGATGTGGCAAAAGAATGTAGAGGGCGGTGAACGTGCTGTTCATGACAAGGCGCCCATGTCCTAAGCACGTGTATGCTGTAGGGATCAAGTGCTCGCCGATGGCATGAGGTGCCCATCATCGAGCTTCGAACAGCATGCTCACCGCATGTATAGAGGGGATAAGAGGAGGCTCACCTTGAAGTGACGGCCCCACATCTCGCCATTCTCCCTCAACGTCGCCTCAAATACCTTTACTAACCCCCACCCATCACTCTCGTCGCCTCGCGCCATGTCACCATCAACAAGCTCCATCGAGTCTTCCGCCGCGCGTTGTACGTCCCGCCGTCCGACGAGGGTTTTCAAGGGGCACACCAATTGGGTCAGGTCCGTTGCGTATTTCCCGGACGGTCGGCATATTGCAAGTGGATCTGATGACAAGACGGTCATTATTTGGGATGTCGAGAATGGTAGGCAAGACGGGCAACCGCTTCAACATGATTCCAGTGTCGAGTGGTTGGCCATATCTCCGGATGGCAGGAGAATTGCGAGCGGGCTGCGAGTGGGCGGGATGGTGATTTGGGATGCACAGACGCGAAAAGTGGTTGGTGAATTCAAAGGAGACGGCGTTTGGAGGCTGGCCTATTCCCCGGATGGCCGTTGGATCGTAACTGCGCCAAAGTCAGATGAGCGGGGAATACGGCTGTGGGACACGGACACTGGCAGATCTGGCAGGGAACCGCTGAGATGTGACGGCGACGTCTGGTGTGTGGCGTTCTCACCGGACGGGTCGCGGATTGCTGTTGGGTTATTGGATGGGTCGTTCCAGGTGATTGATATATTCACTGGAAAGAGCGTCGTCGGTCCCATCAAAGGTCACACGGGGAAAGTGTCGTCGGTTGTGTATTCACCGGATGGACGTCTCCTCGTCACCAGGTCGTTCGATAAAATCATCCGCGCGTGGGATTCCAAAACAGGAGTAGAAGTAGGGAAGCCAATGCTGGGGCACGAAGACGATATCAACTGCATTTCGATTACCGTCGACGGACGAAGAATTGCCAGTGGAGGAGACGATTATACAGTCCGGGTTTGGGACTTGGAGACGCGGCTGCAGGTTGGAGATTCATTCGACGTGGACGCCAGGGTACTTTGTGTGGCATTCTCCCCCGACGGTCGATACGTCATCGGCGGCGGAATGGACGGCGCGGTGTACTTATTCGACACAGAATCATTCGCAACCCAAGACTCGGTGAGTATCTTCATTCTGCTTCAATACTGCCTCTAACTCTCTACCTCAGTCTTCCCCGCCTACCCCTCGCAACCAAAACCCACCGGTAGGCATTCTGCGCGTGTATGTGCCCTTTTGCCCGCCAACATTCCGCGTTTACACTAGTCACCTATCACACAATCAATTACGCCCCTCCGCCAGCACAGGCAAACCCGCGCCAAGTTGCAGAACAATACGTCTTCAATAAACTCCTCGCTACTTGATGTGGGCCTGCGTTTTTGTATTCTGCGTACCTCGGAACTGATTCCCCGCGTTATGCGTAGCTTCCCGCCGCCGTGCAGCAACCGCCTGCCACGCAAGAAAGGAAGCCGAGTGTCGATGACGACTGGGACACCGAGTCGATAAGCCCGCGCCTCGTACGTTTTCATCGAGCTTTTCTGCGTGGCGTCCTCTCATTCGCGTGCCTTTAAACCTCAGCAGGATCCTCCGCTCGAGCAAGAAACAGCACCTGTTCGGCCGGCCAAACATGGTCACAAATGGTCACGCAACATCCGTGAACGCTGGCGGGGTATCCGGCAACGCACACCTCGCGTCCCCACAGACATTCCAGCTGGTGCATCAGATCCTCCTCAAGACGAACGCACCGATGCTCCGACCTCTCCAGAGGTGAGTTTCGGGAGTAAAGGTCCCAGTTTTTTTACATCTACTCATGCTTCCTAGTTGCCGACTAATCAACAAGCACGTCGAGAAAGAGATGCAGACGCACAAGAAAACACACGAGTTTCCCGTTCCCGAACACGGCCGTCAAGCAACCAGATCGAGGCCGACGTAGCGCTCGGGCAAGCTGATGTGGTATGCGTCTTATCCCCATCAAACCGTGTTTGATCTAACAGTAGTCTCTACGCAGCGACTGGCTATCGCCCCTCCCAGGGGTAGAGCAGGCCGACGCTTTCGTGCCCGAGCGCAGCACGGCGGTGTCCGGGGCAGCTCACACTCGGACTCAGAGCCTGAAGATGATGATGCGGAGTCACACTACGAGGACAGGGGGTGCTTGGATGCCTTTTGTTTCTTGGAGTGCGTTCAGTGGTGGAGGCACAGGCGCTCGCAGTAGGGGAGCCGAGCTCTGCTTCCATCATTGTTCCTTCGGCTTGTATTGGGTATTGGAGTGCTCGAGCGTCTGCACTACTAGTGGCTACGTCCGTCCGTATACCCCGTCGTCATACCATACATACCATCCATCCCGACGCAAAGTCTCCCTTGCAGCCCTATTACTGCTACTGCATCTAATCCCGGTCCGTTCCCCGATCTCGTGGTGGGTCGTTTACGCTCCTAGAAATGATGAAAGGCACTGGTTGTAGTCGCGAGAGCAGTGGAAGAGCTGAATAAAGCGTCCTCTCCACACGAGCACCTCCACGCTTTCATGTGAGGAGCGTCTCGCCTGTCTTGCGGGTGCGAGAATCAGTATCTCGCGAGACGGAGTGAGGGACAAACAGAGAATGGCTGTGTACATGACAAGCCAGCGGTGAGCGGTGGTGCCGCTAAGGCAATAGAGGACCGAGTACACTCCTAGCACACCGTAGCATGGCTTGACGGCAACACACATCCATCCTTTAGCGAAGAATTCGCCTGGGCTATCACAGTTCTACATGTAACCGCCACGCAGTGGTATTAATTTATGAGTTAGACTCACCATGCTCTGTGCCCGAGCCCAAAGACAGCAGCGCTGGTAACATCAGGTGAGAGCTACCCATTTGATAGCAAGTGTCGGTCGAGAATCGAGATCCACTCGGGCAGTATTGGGTCAGAGGAACGCCGAACATCGCCCTGAGATGGAATTCACGAACGAGAAGTAGACACAGCATGAAAGCAGACATTGTAAAAGCTACGCAATCGTGGGTATTTGCGTCCCCCGCTCGAAACTGAGCCGAAAAACTTACGGAGTAGCAGACAGCAAACATCATCCCCCACTCAGGGGTCACCTCTATCCCCAGTAATGCCAGCGAACTCCTGAGGGCGGCCGACTAACGGATCGTCTGGAGTGGTAACTCATGGCCGTATGTAACAGCCATGATTGGAACGGCTAGAGGACCTGGAAAATAATCAGCGCCAGTGGGTTAGCCATAGACGTAGTAGAAGCGAACATGGACTGCTTTCTCGGTCACGATCCACCAATACTCTACATCTTCTTTTTTGCATCCCATGTAAGTCATGTTCAAGTTGGGGTAAATACAGCCCTATGTTAGACGTGTTTCTGTGTCCGTGTGACCCCCGGTGACCAAATTAATCGGCTTAGAGTAGGGAGTTACTACGCCTCGGCACCAATGCCCCACGGCACCCCGGACCAGTCGAACCCTGTACAACTCCACGACACCCCTCCGACTCAAGCAGAAGGATTCTTCTTCAAACGCGATGGCCCCATTGTCATCGCCATTGCCGTCAATGGCGACGACGTCTGTGCAAGTCGGTCAGTACTGGAACCATCTGGCGGTATAAACATTTGAGGGAAATTTCCTTCTACATTGTAGCCGTGCGGATCCGGCCTGGGACCTCACAGGACGCTGTTTCAATTCCTGCTCGTTTTCAACGGCAAGTAGTACATAGGACATCTCCCACTACTGTGGTGATCGACGTCTCGAGTGCGTCAGGCTCTGCAACCGCAGTCACCGCCCCTGCCGCTGGAACCGGGAAAAAGCAGGTCTTCACCTTCGACCAAGTCCATCCACCCTCAACCACCCAGTATGCCCTATTTAGAAGCACTGCCGAACCTCTAATCTCGCGTTTCGTGGAAGGATTCAACTGTACAATACTTGCTTATGGCCAGACAAGCAGCGGGAAAACTTTCACCATGACCGGTGTAGATCTAGATGCCAACTTGTCTGACCCAAATAATGGCGCGGGCATCATCCCGCGGGCTGTGTCTACCATCTTCTCGCAGGCGAAGAAACTCAAGGAGGAACGCGGTGGGAGCTGGAGTTACAGTATCAAGGGATCCTTTATCGAGGTGAACAACGAGGACCTAGTTGACCTCATACGCACGGATGAGGCAACTGAGGCAAGGCGAGAAGTTCAAATTAGACAAGGTGAGGATGGATCGATAATATGGAGAGGTCTGCGGGAGGTATCGGTGCGGAACAGCAACGAGGTCATGAGGTGAGTGCATCATCTGCGTCTAGAGCCTACGGAAAGTCTCACCATCTTGCAGTCTCATTCGCCAGGGCATATCTGTTAGGAGAACAAACGAGACAGACATGAATGCCCAGTCATCTCGCTCGCACACCATCTTTTCTTTGACACTCGCACAGAGGACGTACAACGGGTCAGGTCCATCGCCTCGCCCGCCCTCGCCCCTTCTGCCGGCCGACCGCTCACCGTCGCGTCTCGCTAGACCTGGCTCAGGCTCGGGCAGCATACAAATTACCTCTCCTACTTTTGGGCGATCCGCCGCGCCTAGTTTCACAGCAGCAATGGGAAGGGGCGTCACAGCAGCAACGGGAAGGGGCGCCGCAGCAGCAACGGGAAGGGGCGCCGCAGCAGCCATGGGAAGGGGTGTCACAGCAGCCATGGGAAGGGGCGGCGGACTGCGATTCTCTAGTTCTCTTGGGCTGCGTCCCCCTGATAATCGCCCTGATGATGAAGATTCCGGAGAGTGGGTCACGATTGTTTCTAAATTCCACTTCGTCGACCTTGCTGGGTCTGAACGCGTGAGTGTCATTTCCTTTCAGGGCGTACGGCTTGCTCTCACTATACTATAGTTGAAACGGACAGCCGCCGCTGGTGAGCGCATCGGGGAAGGTATTTCGGTTGACCGCGGTCTACTGGCCCTGGGCAATGTACTATCTGCCTTGGGCGATCCTTCTCGTGCCGGGTCGCACACTGCTACACACATCCCGTACCGGGACTCCAGGCTTACGCGACTCCTACAAGATTCCCTTGGAGGTAATGCGCACACCCTCATGATTGCCTGTGTCAGCCCGACCGAGTGGAGCGTCGGTGAGACTGTCAACACGCTCAAATACGCGAATCGCGCAAGGAATATCAAGAACCACGCGATCCTGAACGAAAAGGAAGACGGGTGGGACGATGTCAAATGGTTGCAGGGTTATGTCACGCAGCTGAGGAAGGAAATGAAGCAACTCAAAGAGGGAGGCCCGATCGTCGCCTCCGGATCTAAATCTATTTCCACCCCCATCCCCAACGAACCTTCGGAAAGCGTGTCGAAGAAGATAATTGCGCAGATGACGGACCTGCAGAATAACTACGAGAACTTGAGAGAGAAGTACGTTGACCGGACGGAGGAACTTGCGAGGCTGCGGCGTGAGCTTGGCGAGCGGCGCCGGGAGTCGTCATCGGGTGGCTCCGTGGGCGGGACAGCGAAATATGAAGAAATCGTGGGACCTGTGATTGAGGAATATGAGAAGACCATCAGTGCGATGGAGGCCGAGTTGAGTTTGAGCCGCGCAGCGCCCTCGGTTCTCGATGTGCGCACCCTGCTCTTGCTGGCTTTCGTGAGGATAACACTCTTTCAACTTGTAGCCATCCACAGTCCAGACAATCTCTCAGTTTTGTAACACACTCAGCAGCCCACAAATCTCTGTGTCGCTAGCAGAGGCTCCAAGCGATTGGCTTCGTGCGAACAGCTCGCAGATTTTGCAAGTCCCATCAATCCATGGAAACGCGCGTGTGGAGGTCGACTTGATATATCCAGTGAACCCGTTATTTTCTTGAAGCGGACCGATCTCTAACCGAGAATTGCAGCGTTTCTTCATGTACACTCTGGAATTGTTGGAATGTTATGCGCCTAGGTGTGTCACTCATATGGCCTTAGCTTGCTGGAGTGTATTCCCGACTTACATCACTTAGCGACGTGGAGAGTTTGAAGGCGAAGTACATCGAGTGGACCAACAACGTTGATGAAATCACCCAACTCATCAACCACGAATCCATCATGGCCACCCTGGGTCACTATCTCACTCAACACGAAATGGCGAGTTGAGAGCAAATACTCCAAAAGGAAAATCTAATTCATACGAAACACAGGGGTTCCAACTGAACGATTCAGCAATTGTTGATAAGATCTTGAAGCTGGACGCGCTGTCCATAGTCGCTCGGATGCTGCTGATGCTCAAGGAGCCGCAACGCCGAATGCTGCTCCTGGGTCAAAAAGGTCCGCTAGCCCAATCGCTGCTCGACCTCATCCAGAAAGTATAAGCCATATAAGAGCCTTCAACTCGTAATATGTTTATTTTCACCTGACGTTCTCGACACAGCTTCTTGATTCCTTCGATCTCGATAACGTTCGTTCGTTCTTGGTCAAAATACTAGTCGAGCTATCCAAGAGATCTGGGCTTTATCCTCAACGTCTGATCCTCCCGAACATCAATATCCGAGGCGATCAAGTCGATGGCGGAACCTTTGGAGACGTCTGGAAAGGCGATCTCGATGGACGCGCTGTCGCTGTCAAGAAAATGCGAGTTTTTGGCTCCCGTGATGTCCAGGCACTAATGAAGGCTTGCCGCATTTAATCACTTGCTTCGCCCTGATTGACTTTGATGTCACAGGCATACTCAAAAGAAGCGGTTCTGTGGGCTCAGTTCTCCAGCCCATATGTGTTACCATTCTGTGGCGTGCACTGTACGAATGAGTCCTCCCCTCGAGCGTGCCTCGTATCACCATGGATGGATAACGGAAGCCTTCCTCAATACCTTCAAGAAAACCCAAAAGCGAGTCGACTACAGCTGGTTCGTGGGTCGGCTGTGCCGTTAGCATGACACTGTAATGATCTATGTGGCAGATGTTAGACATCGCGCTTGGGCTTGAATATCTCCACTCGTTCTCCCCCCCGGTGATCCACGGTGACTTGAAAGGTGTATGTGGACTCCGAGCATGACCAGCCCACTGTTACTGATACACACTTACAGGTAAACATTCTCATTACATCAGGCCTCAGGGCTTGTATTGCCGACTTTGGTTTGTCAATTATAGCAGAGGACTCAAATATCCACTTCACTGTGACTGCCACTTCAAATGGACAAGGATCCACCCCGTGGATGGCCCCCGAGTTGTTCGACCACATCAACCCTGAACGGAGACAGAAGAGTTGTGCTAGTGATATCTATGCGTTTGGCTGTGTGGGCTATGAGGTCGCGTTCAACTTCATTCCATTCATTTTTTGCTGTCGCTCACGCCGTCACTGTACCAGATTTATGCTGGTCGGCCGCCATTCTCCGAGTTTCCCCCAATGATGGCTATCATGCGAAATCTCAAGCTACTTCGACCAGCCTGCACCGAGCTCGATGATGCGATCTGGGAGTTGATCGAGAAATGCCGGGAAACGGACCCGGCGTCTCGTCCCAACGCGAGCGAAGTTGTGCAGCGGCTGCGCCGTCACCCAGATACCTGCGACTACGAGCTGGCGCCTGTGTCCATCTGAAATCAGGAGAAAGGCGCTACTTGATGACTCATTTTGCGTTTGTTTTCGCGGTGTTGTACGCGTTACTAGTCTCGATACCTACACAATCTACACACCTTCATACACTTGATTTATGACTTACACACTGACATCCGTGTCCTATACGCCCTACCCGCTCGCCTCCAGCTCACCCCGAGTGATGCAGACACCACCTACCTGTATCCAAATGTTAGAACCCCACCCCCAAGAATATACTCTCCCGCTGAATGGACGTCACAAGCAGCGTGTGTACGTTCTGCGATGCATTCGTGAATCCCATTGTCCTAAACATACACGCATAAGTCTCGCTAGAGGCCCCGCTATGATAAGCTGGGACCCATACACGCGCTCAAATCACTGTCTCTCCTTCAGACGAGCCGCCGACAGTCGTTGCGGACAAGGGCATTCTTCATACTGGATGACGCTCTCATCCGTCGTGGACTCGTAGGTTTCTTCCGCCCCGTGGGCCTCCTTGCGTCTCTATCTTTCCGGTGGGACGAGACGACGATCTTGCTGGCGAGAAGAGACCAGGGTCTGTTGGTGGGAAGTTCGAACGCCCGAGTCGATATTGCCATCGAGCTGACGCCAGCTGACATCATCGCTCGAAAGTCACCGGGAATTGCGGGCGGGGCGAGATGGGTCGAGGCTACACGCGATGGTACAATGCAGCAAGTGTACCATTGTACGTGGTCCTTACTGTACCGTTACATACACCCCACTCGACGACGTGCGTTCCAGCCATTTCCCCTACAGCATACGACATGAATTGTGGGGAAACGGGAAGGTGCGCCGTATTGGTGAGAAGGAGGGATGTACTGTGTCGGCGAAGGTGCGATGCTATGTGGGATGGGAGGAGATACTACTGGCGAGATGAGAAGAAGTAGTGGGTTGTGGAGACGGAACGTGATGAAATCCTGTGTGGGTTGCAGGGATAGCACTGTCACTCTGCTGGCAAGAGACGACGCGGCCTCGCTGATCCACCAGGACTGGGTCCGTCGGTGTGAGGAAAGGCTGTGTGTTGGAGCGGTGTCGACGAGCGCGCAGGCGTAATGTGATCCCGGAATCTGAGGTCGTCTGCACGAGCGTGCACTGTAATTAGGTTGTGTAGCGGCTTCGTTCAACCACATGCCCCCATTTAAGTTCTGTTTCCATAACACCTTCCCTCATGCTATGGCATTTTGACGTCTGGGGGCGGAAACTCAATACGCTCGAGTGCAGGATCGAGTGATACGTGTGTGGGACAGGAGCATGACGATGAGCCATGCACACGACTAAGTACCCACCGCTTCGCACCGAACGTGAGGCGTGAATCCACTTCGTCGGCGAAGACGATACTCGATTGGCGACGGCCTTGAAGAAGAGGTTTACCTTCGGAAAGCCGTACAGGGTGACGCTTGACACCAACTTCTTCGCATCAATGTGCTACATGCAGGTATGAAATGACTCCAGTGAGCACTGGGGTACTACTGTTGATGATGCCATAGTGTCCCGGGGTCCACTAAAAGCTGGACATCACGGGGGTCAGTACGCTGACCGACTGCGGCATTGGGAGACGAACAAAGTTGGGGGGAGAGAATGGTACATGTGTAGCATCACCTTAGCCGCGCTGCTGTCTTTGTCGAAGTTCGGCATCACCTTCCAAGAGGAAGCCTGCAGCGCCTTAAGGCATGACTTGCGTTGGCGGGGTGCCGGGACGTTGGGTTGAGCGGAATGGGAAGGGCTGGGATGTGGGAAAGAATGTGGAGGGCGGTGTATGTGCTGTTGATGAAATTGATGCACCCATGTCCTAAGCCTGTGTATTCTAAAAACATCAAGCGCTCCCCGAAGGCATGAGGCACCGAACATTACACAGCATGCTCACAGCATATACAGAGGGCATAAGAGGGGGCTCACCTCGAAGTAGTGTGTGTGTCCCGCACCTCATCATCATCCCTCAACGTTGCCTTGAACATCTTCACTAACCCCCATCCATCACTCCCGTCTCCTCGCGCCATGTCGATGTCATCGAACCCCATCGAGTCTTCAGCCATGCATTGGGCGAGGATTTTCGAGGGGCACACCGATTGGGTCCAGTCCGTTGCGTATTTCCCGGACGGACGACACATTGCGAGCGCATCCGACGACAAGACCGTCATCATTTGGGACGTCGATAGCGGGAGGCAAGATAAGCAACCGCTTCGGCACGATTCCGGCGTCATGTGGATAGCCATATCTCCAGATGGTAGGAGAATTGCGAGTGGAACGAAGCAGGGCGGGCTGGTCATTTGGGATTCACTGACGCGGGAAGTGGTTCATGAGATCGAGGGACATGGTGTTTGGAAGCTGGCCTATTCCCCAGATGGACGCTGGATCGCAACTGTGCCAATGGCTATTAATGAGAGGGCGGTACGGTTATGGGACGCAAACACTGGCAGACCTGGCAGAGAGCCGCTGAAATGCGATGGCAATGTCTACTTTGTGGCATTCTCGCCGGATGGGTCACAGATTGTTGTTGGGTTAGAATATGGATATTTCCAGGTGATCAATATCTCGACTGGCGAGAGTGTTGTCGGTCCCATCAAAGGCCACACGCATTCTGTGTCGTCGGTTGTGTATTCACCGGATGGACGTTTCCTTGTCACTGCGACATTGAATCAAGATATCCGGGTGTGGTGTTCGAAAACGGGAGTAGAAGTCGGGAAGCCAATGAGGCACAAGGGTGATATC